>JAEIIH010012239.1:0-36701 GCA_018904745.1 Drosophila orosa
AAAAATAGTATGTTTCTTTAATAAGTTAACCTTGATTTATTGTTAAACCCTAATAATATTATATATTATATATATATATTATATATTCATACGTTTTCACAAAAGGTTTCATAATAATCGGACAATAGCTACCCAAAAAACTTCGTAACATGTACCTAACCTGGTCAAGTGAAGTAGAGTATCTGGGCCACCACTAGCTCTCGGCCACTCTCTACTGGCTTTGACTGGCTGGAATTTATCGCTTAACTCGACTCAGCAGCGGAATGGGTGAGTGTGGACGGGGATAAGAATGGGAATGGGATAGAAAAGGGCGTTGAAACTGAGTGTGTAAGTTTTAATTTTATTTTCTCACTTCATTTGGAGGGTTTTGCTTTGGCTTTCGCCTTCGCCTTTTGTTAAGCAAGTACAACACTTTACATACATTTGCATAAGCGCTCCGGCAGTTTAAGCAACCTGTCCGGGTAAGTTAATAAACAGCTTCGGCCGTCCTGGTTAGCAGGATTCGCAGATTCGGAGAACGACAGGATGCGCGAGGAGGCACTGCCATTAAAGCCATCTCGAAGAAAGTTGAACGTGGTGTGCTCTGCTGGGCTCTCCGGGTTTTATGGGACCGAAATCAGATTGCGAATGGCGCCCAGGTGTGACGGCGATGCCTGTCAGGCGGCTGATTATTTGTAGCTTATTGCGCTAATGCGACGCTTATCGCATGAAAATCGCATTAACATCATTTCGGTCGGGGAGGGGACGCCTACGCGCCCGGACTTCCTTCTTGGACCCGCCGCCAAGGCTGTTTGATTAGCCAGGACCCTTGCCCATAAGCAAACACTGCGCAAATATCGCATTTTCTGGCCTTGTGTGTGGTACGCGTTGTTTGCTTATTTAATCAAGGCAGGCCGACGGCCATTAAAAGTACAAATATTGGCCTGGACTAGGACTTGTTTGTCCTGGCCAAATACACAGCATGTCCAAGGTTGACTGGCGAGCTGTTATCTGTGACCCACTGGCAGCTCACTTATTTATGAGTGTTTCACTGGAAGCCATGCAAATTAGTTTGAATTATTCACGCCCAAGCTGCCCATCAAGGACAAAGTCGCCTTAGCAATGAACTATCGCTCTGAGAAGATATTATTTTAAGCAGAAACAGGCTTCCTTTTGTCCTCACAATAAGATCGATATACTATATCCATCACTATAGACCGTATTAGCTTGTAAGCTCTTTCCTGGCTTCGATTCCGGGTGTCCTTGGACATTAAAGTCGGTTTGTGGACTGTCAACAGGCAGCGCGTTGCGACGACTTCATTTATGCCGCTCGTGCCGCCCCACAACAACAACAGCCCCCACAGCAGCAACAGGAGCAATAATGGCAGGCTCTGCTACGTGCCGCCATCTGAGATATCCGAGATATCGTCCTGTGCGTGCCTCGAGGACCAGAAAAAAAGAGGAAAACTACAACAATGGAGCGCCTCTCGAACTGTCGCGTTTGATGCGCTTTTGATAACTTGTTTGAGTTGACATCTTCTTGTTGCTGCTGTCAGCGGGCCCGTCGCCATCAGGTTGATAAATAGTTTCGCAGGTGCGCGACTATCCCTTACCTTTCTTGAATTACAAGGACCTTTGAGTTGATTTAAATTAAAGTGCGTCTGCCAACAATTTCTCGCTTGGCTATTTAACGGAGTCTTACTCCGTGTGGACGGCCTGAGGAAAAATTCTCTGCATTTCCCTCTTCTTATTTTGCGGACAGGTGTTTGAATTCTCAGGCCCTGTCTGCCTCTGAGGCTTTACTTTTTATATTCCGGCGCAGCTTTAAAATTTGCTTGCATTTGAGAGCAAATAAAGCGGAAACGTAAAAGTTAAGTCTCACAGAAAGAGGTAGGCTTTTTTAAAATTGAAAATACTCATAGAACTAAAATAAAATATTCGTAGCTAACGAGTTTACAATAAACAAATAAAGCGCCAAAGCTGGTAATTAATATCTCAATCGCTTAGATTATCGGGGCGTATACGTAATATTTATATAATCTTCCGGCAATTGAATTCCATTTTCATCGATTTTCGGATGTCAAGTGGGTGTCAAGTGTATAACGAGCGCCTATCGATGTTTACGGCGAGGATTTGTCCATAAATAATTCATTGAAACATGTAGCAAAAGTGCGTCAAGTGGTCGCACGCACACACGCACACGGGCACAAGTGGAGGTCCTTGTGGCATCCGCGTAGCAGTATTGGATTACATGGGGGGACGCGTCTGCCGCTTTTGGCCGGAGTGGGGTGGGTGCCTATTTTTTATGGCACCCCGGGGAAATGACGTACTATGAATGCCAGTTTAATACACAAAACTTTGACAATATTGTCGCACAGTTAACACGGACAAGCGCACACGCACACAATGCCAGAGCAACAGACCAACAGACCAACAGACTTGTAGCCAGACAAATGTGCGAATAAAATTGCTATTTTCGTGCCGCTTGCGTCTATTGTTAGCCAAGTTACTCGTATTCAATACGCACACACACCCACGTCCGCACGGGAACGAATGGCAAATAAACGGTTGTTATATCAGCAAATCGATCATTTTTCCGCAGTAAAGCTGAAACCATTGAGTGAGTGGCTGGAGTTCGGTCGAG
The DNA here is from genome assembly GCA_018904745.1 of Drosophila orosa. Taxonomy (NCBI): domain Eukaryota; kingdom Metazoa; phylum Arthropoda; class Insecta; order Diptera; family Drosophilidae; genus Drosophila; species Drosophila orosa. The sequence goes on from JAEIIH010012239.1 coordinate 2,624, forward strand.
GCAGCACGGCATTAAGATTTAAAGCAAAGCAATGCGGTGTGTATCTGTCGCGGGCCTGCGTCATGCCGAAAGTGGCACAGGCAAGTAATGTGGGGAGCGAGGGGGATGGGTACGTGGACGGGCAGGGGCCAGACATTTATCAAGTGGCTCCCATTCTGGCTCATAAGCCATTCCTTGCTTCTGGCAAGCTTGCCCGGCCCTCAAAAGTAGGCAACAGTTGAGCGACAAGCTCCTCGGCCATGCTTGATTAATTGCTCGGCGTCCGACGTCATTTGCATGCATTAGCAGCACTTAAATTGAAATCAAAACAATTCACAGACTGTACTGGGAGAAAATGAACTGCTGAAACTATTTATCATTAGTCAACAGGTTACAGCAGCCTTTTAATTTTATGAATTAGAAAACCACATGAACGACAATAATTTATTTCATAATATATATACATAAAATACGGTTTATTTATATTTTTAAAATCTCTTTATCTATGTTAAAAAATTAAATGAAAATTTCAATCTAAGTTAGACAACTGTTCAGTGCTCCGCTTTATAAATACCTTATACCTGACGTTTATAACAGATATCAATCTATACCATTTTCCATTCAACGTGGTTTTTTAATTTAAATCTAAAACCGTAATAATATATGTAACAACCTTGTTTTGCTCTCAGTGCATAGAAGATAAATCTACAGCCTCTGTTATGACCTCACTTTCTGCCGAATAAAAGGAAAGTACACAAATAAAATCTCCGGCTCGGCGCTCTCTCCTTGAACGGTTTTATTTAAGTTTGGCGCTCATTGTTTTTATTTGCCTTTAATAGGCGGACGAGGAGTTGTGGGCGGCTGAATGGGTGGATGATGGCGTCCCTCGACGGCAGGCAACTTTAGTGGCTGCCCGTGTTTGCTTTAGCATTGAAAAAGTTTTTTCTCTTTGGTTGGCTTTCTTTGGAGGCAGCGACTCATAAAGCAAGCCGAACCTCGGGCTTTCCTACCTCCTAGGTGAGAATTGGAAGAGATGGTGGTGGGGGGAAAGTCCGCAAAAGTTTTCCCACCAACAAAAGGTCACTAAACAATTGACAAAGTCGCTGTGCTGCTGTCCCGGGTTCAGCAAACGCCATTTAAAAAGTTTTACATAATAGTTGGACCAGGCACTTGTCAAGTGCCCCGTAAAAAAAACATTTGCCGAGGTATATAATATTGCTTTTATTTCCTTAAAAAAATCTCTGCACTTTAAAAGTGCAATTGGGTATTGACAGTTTTGCAATGATGCCTAGTCATTAACTTAAAATTGCACAGAATCCGAAAGTTAAACTATTAGTACTTTTAAGAAGTGGATATTTATATTTCATGTAAAAATTTGTTAATCTTTTAAAATATAGCTTACAGTTCTTGTAGTAATGCGCACAGAGTTGAGCCACGAGCAAACAAATCATAGCCAAATGAAAATCATATTTTAAATCGTAAGAGGCGGCCAGTGTTCGTGAGTATTTTTTTTAACTTTTAATTTTTTTTTTTTTGCGTAAGCATATAAATATTTTTAGACGTCTAAAAGAAGTGACACTAGGATTATCGAACAAATTAAAATCCAACATGGCTATATTGCTATTTTCGGACGGAAGTAGCGCCAATTCAAAAACATTTTTTTTTGGAACCAAAACAAAGAACCATATTTTAAATTATGCGTTAACTGGAATCAAAATGTTATATATTCAAGCATATACAGTTAATAAGATGTCAACATCTAGAATAAACAAATGGGAGGATATACCGAATGTTCCAGGTATCAGAAAAATACATTCCATTTACTCTGATGAAGATGTTAAATTAAGCACTGCACAAATGGAGATATTTCCTTGGGAACGGACTCAATAGAAAGCTACATGAATCCATTTTTAAAGTTAAGTTATTTAGAATATTCCGACCCAATTCGCAGATTTTTTCATTTTACTAGATTAAGCCAAAGTCTACTTTAATTTTTAGTACGTTCGCGACAGCATTTTTTGCCAATATTATGAAAATGAAAACTCAATAAACCCCATCATTTACATTGAGGAAAGAGCTAACAACATGCTGTTGAAAGCAAAAAAAAAGTTTTAGAAAACGATTATTTTATTTTTTTTTTTTTGCACTAAGTGCGTACGAATAAATTTATTTTTACATTCATAGTTTTGCATTTGTCTCCCAATTTAACATTCGTTTCAATGGCAGCTATATGATATAGTTGTCCGATCCGGCCCGTTCCTACATATATCGCAGTGAGACCATATAGAAGACTATCTTCAAAGTTTCGTTTAGATAGCTTGGACTCGGCTGTTGATGCTGCTTAAGAAGATATATACTTTATAGGGTCGGAAATGACTCCTTCACTTGACTAATATACTTTTAAATGTGGGCTCTCGACTGCATCAAAAGATCAAGGATCAAGCAAAGGAAGGGTTCAGTAATATGACATTACCTATTCCAGAATCTGTCCTTGATGCCAGGACTTGTTTGACTCTATGTCAAGTAACTACGCGGCGCTTATTAAAATTAAATTTAATAACTAAACTAAAAAATCTTTTAAATGTAATTTCGTAAATATTTAATAATAATTAAAAAAATAAAGGTATTACATTTTGGGAAATAAAAAAAATTTATTTTTCGATTTCGAATTTGTTATCAGAACTATAAGCTTTAAAAAGCTTTGCTCAATGTTAAAATTGTGTTTAATATTTTATTTAAGGTATTTATATTCTTGAATAATGTTAAATTATCTTTATTTCTTGATAAATAATTAACTTAAACAAGCTGAAAACCAATTCTTATTTCAAAATTTTATTGTTAATTCTTGTGGTCAATTTTAGTGCATTTTATTTTTAAACATTGGTCGAACGACGGTCACACTGCACCAGTTCGTACAAAACTTTTTTTGTACGCCAAATAAACGGAAATTGTTCTTAACAAATCGATAATTGCAAACGCAGTGCCGTTTCAATTGCAGCAGAAGCGACAAAAATGTTGGTCAACGAAGCAAGACAACTTCTGAGCCGCGTCGGCTCCGTGGCAGCACGTCACCAGGTGAGCGGAGGACGAGGCGATCCACGGGTTATGGCCAGAATGTTCGGGGAGGGGACGTGTGTTGTGCGGCTTTTTGGCCAGTGCAGTTATATAAGGTGGAAAAGGGGGCCGGGAGAGATGCTCAGGTGGTGAACCCTCCGGGGAACGAGTCGCAATTGGGGAAATTGCCAACTACGTTCGCTGTTATGTAAACGATTTTACATTGGGCGTCGGTGAAAATAGCCATAGCGTGACTGCATTCACTGGTTAAACAACATCCTCCTCGTCTCCCCCCAGCTGCGAGCCATCAGCAATGGCACCGCACAGCTGGAGCAGCAGGCGCAGCCCAAGGAGGCCAAGGAGCCGCAGGTGAAGAAGTTCGAGATCTACCGCTGGAACCCGGACAACGCCGGCGAGAAGCCCTACATGCAGACCTACGAGGTGGATCTGCGCGAGTGCGGACCCATGGTGCTGGACGCCCTAATCAAAATCAAGAACGAGCTGGACCCCACGCTCACCTTCCGACGCTCGTGCCGCGAGGGCATCTGCGGCTCCTGCGCCATGAACATCGGCGGCACCAACACCCTGGCCTGCATCAGCAAGATCGACACCAACACCTCCAAGTCGCTCAAGGTGTACCCGCTGCCGCACATGTACGTGGTGCGCGATCTGGTGCCGGACATGAACAACTTCTACGAGCAGTATCGCAACATCCAGCCCTGGCTGCAGCGCAAGTGAGTCCAGGTCCTAATGGTTAGGCTAATGCCTGGTAATCCGTAATCTGTTCACCCCTTCAGGAACGAGGCCACCGAGCAGAAGGGCAAGGCCCAGTATCTGCAGTCCGTTGAGGACCGCTCCAAGCTGGACGGCCTGTACGAGTGCATCCTGTGCGCCTGCTGCTCCACCTCGTGCCCCTCGTACTGGTGGAACGCCGAGAAGTACCTGGGCCCCGCCGTGCTTATGCAGGCCTATCGCTGGATCATCGACTCTCGCGACGAGAACGCCGCTGAGCGGCTGGGCAAGCTAAAGGACCCCTTCAGCGTGTACCGGTGCCACACCATCATGAACTGCACGCGCACGTGCCCCAAGGGCCTGAATCCCGGCCGGGCTATTGCCGAGATCAAGAAGCTGCTCTCGGGCCTGGCCTCCAAGCCGGAGCCCAAGCTGGAGACAGCGGCGCTGCATAAGTAGAGATGGTTCCCGCTCTGCTCCCCAGTTCGTGCTTACTCCCTTTTCCCCTTTAGCAGTTGCCACGCGTCCGCAAACCTTTAGAAAGGAGCGACAGCTCCCTTGCTAAAACTCCAGGAACCTTGCTTACTATGTTTTAGTTTATTTAAGCCTAAAGTAAACGACACTTGTTATTACAGTTTGTAAAGGGAACGATGTGTGACGCGAAAATAAATAACTAATTGTGTATCCACCAGCCGGCGGCGTTCGCATCCGATTCAGGGGGCTGTGGGCGAGGTCTCGTCATTCATCTGGATGTCATCAGCGGAGTAGAAGTCCTGGGTGACGGGGATGACGCGATCGTTTGTTTCGTCATCCTCCTCGTCGTGGCTGTCTGTGTCCTCGCTGTCATCGTTAGCTGCAGAAGAGAGGTGTTTAGCAGGCTTGAGTTCCGGTGGACTCTCTTCCACTTACCATCCTCGTCGTCGGTCTCTATTCCTGGAATTGTGAGCATCTTACCCAGGGGCTGCAGGTCTGTGCCGGCTGTTTTAAGCGACTCCCGCTGCAGAGATCGCAACGTAAGATTGTGGCAAGGAAATTAAATTCAAGGACTGAAAATGCTCACCCAGTTGCTGCGTTCGTCCTCGTAGCGCCGCGTCTGGGCTTCCTCGCTGACGGAGGCAGGAGCCATGTCCAGCCAGTAGCGATTCGCCACGGAGACTTTTAGCGTGGGAAAAAAGGGAATCATGGACATTTTACTGTTTCCTCGTCGCTCGAGTCTGTGGCTTGCAATATTTTGTTGTTATTTTCCCGGACGCCTACACCGCGGTCTGGCAACGTTGCCATTGACGGTGAGAAAGAATACCAAAAACAGCAGAGGCGTCCGCAGGGGGTTCATTTCTAAAAAGCCCCATCCGCCTACATCGTCCAAATAGACCATGGATATGGATATGAAATACATATTTATAGTCCCTTTATACAACCTCGACAAGAACAAGACTCCGTAATTATGGAAAATTATTTAATTTATCATATAATAGCTATAAAAAAGATGCAATCATGATGTAGAAGTTGGCATTGACTGTTTACTGGTAATACAGTTCCAGATTCATGCCGTCGTGGATTTCATCTGTAAAAAGGAAAGTGTCATTTATGGGTTTCAGGTAGGTTGGTGGTAGACATACAGTCGGATAGGCGAATGGGATCCTTGTAGATCGTGTACCACTTTTTCAGGACTATCTTCTCGTGTTTTGTGCCCGTTTGTGCCGCAATGAGTTTCTTCAGGTCGCCAATGGTGTCGTCTGGGTTGCACTTCACGCGCACCTATCAAATACAAAGGCTCGTTAAGCAATTAATAAGCGTACTGAACTTGCTTACCTTCTTGCCCAGTCGATCGTTGCACGTTATTTCAATCATATTTTAGTTTTTATTTGCAATTGCTGGAACCTCTTGTTTTTGTCGTGACGGTGTTCCCGGATCAGTTTACTGAGGTATTTAAAGTATTTTATAAGTATGTATTAGGCTGCCAGATCTTCGGTAAAAAACTTCGACATAGGTAGCAATTTTTCTTAAAACAATTACTGCTAGTTGAATATTAAAAGAGGCTGTTTTATTATTATTTATTATATTATTATTTTAAGGCTATAAGATAGTTACAAATTCCATTAGCTTTCAGTTTTTAAATAGACCTAGCCTGAAATTAGCTAAGTTGGCAACACTGTGACTGACTTCGGTATTTTGACACTTTTTGAAAATGGTATCACTAATTTGGTAATTCATTTCGGAAAGACGTGATTTTCATCGCGCCAGAGGAGGCTATTTTTAAAAACGCCGCGGCGCCTGCTACCAAGCCACATACTGTGCTAAACTAAGCCGAAAGAATTCTGCAAGTGCGGCGGAGCCTGAATAAGTACAAAGTATGTTAATAATTTATGTGCGAACTGCAAAAAGCAGTTGCCGTTGCTCAATCGTAGTTTTTGTGTGTGTGTGCGTGCTTCATTTATTACAGCTAACCTAGCCGCTGTCGACGCCGACGTCTGTGACGCAGCTGCGGAAAACTTGTTTGGGTTTTCATTTCACCGAAACACCTAGTGCTTGCGCTCGTGCTGCGAACTCATTTTGGGCAGTTTGTGTACATATATATTGATTATCGTTCGCTGTTTGTGTTTGGCGTGGCTGCCGAAGCACCCTGTGCCGCCGCCTCCCCACCCCTCGCGTCGTTTCCAGCATTTCCCAGCAATTAACAACTCGCCGCACTCCACGCCACGGTCACTGGCAAGCGATTCGCGAGCCGAATACGCCTGCGCCTATTTTTAGAAGCGTCTTTCTGGCCTGCCTGCCTGCAGGCTGTGGCAGCGGCTGCGACTGCTGCCTCCCCATTGCATTCTAATTAAAAACCGGGCACTGCGCTCATTTCACTTCCACACGCATCGCGTTGCATAATGCGGCGTTATGCTCGATCCACTCCCCCCTCGAAAGGCGCACTCGAGCATTGAAGCAAAGATTGCCCGCAAGTGTGTCAAGCGTTTCGACATTGCCCCTTTGTGGGAACTGGAATGGGGATGGAAATGGGAATGGGAATGGGAATCCATTTTGGGCAATTGTAAACAATCCACGCCCCGATCTCCATATGTTTACTCAAAGTCTGTAGCTGGCCGTGTTAATTATTTGTTCTCTCTTGCAGCCACCACCGAGCAACCCAACCTTTGTGGGCCCCGGGACCAAGCGAGGAGGGAGGAGCCAGACAGAATGAGCGAAGAAACCTACCAGATAGAGACGCGTCGCCGGTCACGATCGAAGACGCCGTTCCTCCGCTCGAGCTGCGATCACGAGAATTGCGAGCACGCCGGCGAGGAGGGCCATGTGCACCACCACACCAAGAAGAAGTCCTCGGCGGCGCCCAATGTGCAGTGAGTACCTGGGAATCATATCTATAATAGGTTTCTGCCTAAATGGAGAAGGGGGAAGGGCAGTTTCATTTACATTGCTCATTTGAGCCGTCGCGAGGGTCGCGTCACAGCCAAAGCAATAACCCCATCGCGGTCTGTGTCTGCTTGTGCGGTGTATGTTGCTGCCATGACGTCACCTCCTTGTTATTCACGCTCGCAGCGAATCTACATTTCGAAACGACGAAACGAAAACGAAGGCAAAGCCACATACAGGGTGCGGCGACTCGACGAGCTTCGTTCGCTTTTGGCGCGCAGTTCAAGCGAGCGTCGTCCGTTCGCTCGCTTGATGACGACATTCGGCCGTCAGCTATTCGGTTTTCACGTTCTGGCCACGAAAATGAGCATGTTGGGGCGTCGGGCCAACAGCCAATAACAGCGAAGGCCACCTGGCTTTATGAGCATATTTTTGTATTTTTGTTTTGATACGCTGTACTGGCGCAGTTAGGCCAGTTTCGGCGAGCACGTTATCAGGGGCTTACTCACGCACATTCAAACGTTTCCGTTAAATCTCACCGAGCGACTATCTGCCTTCCAACTTTGCAGAACGATAGTGGAGGAGCATATGGCGGAGTCGAGCAGCACTAGCAAGAAGACCCGGAGCAAGGCCTTCGCCCAGCTGACCTCGGACTACTCGAGCGACGACATGACACCGCTGGCCAAGCGCAAGCAGCAGACCTCGACCACCACCACGGTCACGTCGATCTTCACAAAGCGCTCGGGCGGGGCCACATCGACGCCGCGGAACAGGAGCCAGCTGGAAACCACGCAAAATACCCTGAATTCCGCCCAGGAGATGCTCAGCCAGTCGAACGGTAACTGCAGTTCCGGAAATGTCAGCGACTACCCGGCCTACATCGAGTACAGGGATGCCGGCGAGTACTGGAAGTGAGTGCAGTAACCTAAGTATTCCAAGAGCTTCGGCTGATCGTTTGATATCTTGCAGCAAAACCCCCAAGACGGACTACACCTACTCGGAGCTGTCGCCCCACCGCCGCCACCTGGCCCCGGGCGTTGTGGCCATGCCCAACATGTCCCGGCGAAGCCTGGGCCATCATGACGAGCGTGTCAACCTCATGGTCCAGCAGAACCCCGAACAGGAGGAGTTCATCCGCCGTCGCTATCAGGCGAAGTACACACAGCAGGCCAACTACGACTCCGCCGACGAACTGGACGCCTCTTTTGGCCAGCAGAAGCAGAGCTGGTGGCTGGTGCGTCTCATCCAGCTCGTCGTGAGCACCGTCACCACGGTGTGGACACGTGTGACCAATGTCTCGGCCACAGAGACGAATGCATATCAGAACTACTATGCGCGGCGCCAGCAGAGCCAGCAGCTCGGACTTTTCGGGAAGGTTGGACAAGCCGTGGCGGGCGGATTCTCGAATCTGCTGCGTTATGTGTATCTGTTCATTGGATCGGTGCTGAGTCTGGACACATGGCTGCTGCGGTCTTCGGACGCGGAGAACAAGTCAAAGAAGAGATTCCTCATCTTGCTCCTGATCCTGCTTCCCCTGCTGCTGCTGACCGGTGAGTATTTCGGCATGGAAAGCAATGTAAAGTCAAATATGTGTGAGCGTGCGCCCTGCGGGCCTTGGATCGGGCCAGCTACCAATGCCAAGTGTGTGGTTGACCTCTGTTGGGTTTATTTATACACTCGGCTGGTTGTTGACACTCGCCAGATATGCTGTAGAGGGGATTTCGGCCACGTGACAACACGCATATTTCATTTTACACTCGCCATCTGCCAGCAACGAGCAATGCCTAATAAACTTCGCCTTTGCAGGTCTGTTCTATTACCTACACCCCAATGAAACTTTCCCACCCAAATCCCTTTCCGAGTACACATTCACCCTACCTGAACTGCCCCAGATCAATGTAGGCGACTACCTAAACAAGGCCCAGTACGAGTCTCTGCGCTCGCAGGCTGCCGAGCAGGCAGTGCGTGTGCGGGACTGGGCCGACGACTACTTGTTGTATCTGAAGACCATCGGCCAGAACGTGGTCAACCAGGGGCGTCAGATTTTTCAGGCCGACGATCAGGTTTACTATGAGCGTGTTTAGGGAGCATTTGGAACGGTTATTCTACCGTTTTGTCTTCGAACTGCTGCAGCAGTTTGTGAGTTGGTAGGATCTTTTTAAGGGGGCCGCTCCCGGTCTTCCCTCTTGATGAACAATTTTGAGTACAAATTAAAGCATTTGGTCCGCGTTTCGTCCGTCCGCTGCCCCTATTGTATAGTTTTGGTCGATACATCTTCCCTTAGGCGTAGGCACACACACCACATTTATCCCCTCATACTAACCCCACACAATTCCCAACAACAAAATGCAACATCACTGGCTGATGGAAGAAGGATAGAGCTCGCCGCTGTTCAATTTGCAGACTTTGTGTAATCATTTGCGTGTAATCAGTTGGGTGAACGCCCGAAGAAAGTCTTAATTGTTGTCAAACAACGTTTAATTTTGTAACTTGTTGACTGTTTGGCTTTGTCTGTACAAAAAATAAACTGCAAACGATTTCTTACCATACATGTCGCGTACAAAGAATAGTTGGTTTTATTTGCCATTTTTGTTGGAAGCTCGCTAAATGGTAAGTAGAATGCAAAACAAGCAATATTAGTTGGCCAGAATCGAACTCTATCCATCCTTCTGCATTTGTGTGTGTTGGAATTGCCCCAAGACAAGGTTCCCCTTACCTCGGTCCACTTGATATTCACATTTGTGGGGAGCTGCAACTGGAAATGTAGAAGGATTGCCAACTAATAGTGCTTTGTTTCGCTCTCTTTCTGGCCAGGCTGGTCGTTGTTGCAGGACAATCAAAGCCAGGGTTTCGAGTCCCTGCTCTCGTTGCCTTTGACCCTCTTGGGCACTCTGCAGGCACGCCTGCACTCCGGAGCCCCCTGGAGGACTTGGCTGAAGGAGCGGCATCAGGAGGCCGCGGTCGAGGCCGAGGCCATCAAGCTCAACATGGCCAGCATTGAGAAGGATATTCAGAAGGCTCTGACTGCGGAGGAGTATGAGAACATTTTGAACCACGTCAACAGCTACGTGCAGCAGCTGGTGGATCTGAAGTTGCAGCAGCAGCAGCAGCAATCGGCGGAAAAGCAGCAGCAACTGTCACCGCAGCAAGTTCAAATCGTCGTTCGGCTAATCCAGGATAACATGCAGCAGTTTGCCCAGAAAGCGAAACTCAGCGAACAGGATCTGTCTGATTTGGTCGGAAAACTGCGGCTAGAGCTGAAGCAGTCTGGAGTGTGGGATGCTGCGGAGATTAAGCTATCGGCGGCCAATCTGGAGGAGATCACCAGACTGATCAAGGCCGAGGTTAGCCTGCACGAGTCCCACTACACGCTGCAGCTGGAGAAAATTGACATTGAGGCGCTCCTGAAACGAGTCATGGGATCTCCAGAACTGGCCGACTTCGTCGATGCTCGGATTAATCTTCGGGTGCAGCAGCTGGAGGCGAAGGAGAGCTCTGGCTTCCATCCCGCCGAAATACAACTTGAGCACTTGAACAAGGAGATCGCCTTCATCAAGCTGGCCCTTTCCGATAAGCAGGCAGAAAACGCAGACTTGCACCAGTCTATTAGCAATTTAAAGCTTGGCCAGGAGGACCTGCTGGAGCGTATCCATCAACACGAACTGGCCCAGGATCGGCGCTTCAGCGGGCTGCTGGCCGAGATCGAAACTAAGTTGGCGTCTCTGAACGACTCGCAGTTCGCTCTTCTCAACAAGCAGGTGAAGCTCTCTCTGGTCGAGATTCTGGGCTTCAAGCAGCAGTCCACCGCTGGCGGTGCCGCGAGCCAATTGGATGACATCGATCTGCAGAACTGGGTGCGCAGCATGTTCGTGGCCAAGGACTACCTGGAGCAGCAGCTGCTGGAGCTCAACAAACGGACGAACAACAACATTCGCGACGAGATCGAGCGGTCCAGCATCCTGCTGATGAACGACATAAGTCAGAGGCTCAAGCAGGAAATGCTGCTGGTGGTGGAGGCCAAGCACAACGAGAGCGCCAAGGAGCTGAAGGGTCACATCCGCGAGGAGGAGGTGCGCCAGATTGTCAAGACCGTCCTGGCCATTTACGATGCGGACAAAACGGGCCTGGTAGACTTTGCCCTGGAGTCGGCCGGCGGGCAGATCCTCTCCACGCGCTGCACCGAGAGTTACCAGACGAAATCGGCTCAGATATCGGTTTTCGGCATACCCCTATGGTATCCCACCAACACTCCCCGAGTGGCTATTTCGCCCAATGTGCAGCCAGGCGAGTGCTGGGCCTTCCAGGGATTCCCAGGCTTCCTAGGCAAGTGTGCTGAGTTGAGTTGAGTACTTGAACCTATGAGAATTAATGGCATTTCGATCCCCACAGTGCTTAAGCTTAACTCGCTGGTGTATGTCACCGGATTCACTCTGGAGCACATACCCAAGAGTCTTTCGCCTACGGGAAGAATTGACTCGGCTCCTCGCAACTTCACTGTTTGGGTAAGTTACGATACTTGATAATATAGATTGATAATTGATTAATCCTTTGTTGCTCTCAGGGGTTGGAGCAGGAAAAGGACCAGGACCCCGTGCTGTTCGGCGAGTACGAGTTCGAGGATAATGGCGCCTCGCTGCAGTACTTCGCCATTCAGAACCTGGACATCAAACGGCCGTTCGAGATAGTCGAGCTACGCATCGAAACTAACCACGGCCAGCCCACCTACACATGTCTCTATCGGTTCAGAGTGCACGGCAAGCCGCCAGCCTCATAGATCAGCCCATGATCAGTCCCTCTCGTGTGACCTAAGCACTGTCAGGTGTACATAATGTCTGTGCCTTAAGAAGGAAACTCAACAATATGCATATTACTGCGCGCAGTAGATCGAATGAGCGCAGGCGAACTGTGTAAAAAGTAAGGCTATCCGTAGCAGTTAAGTGTTTGTATCATATCGTAGAATTGAAGTGCTAGTAGTCACTTTAGGTTACCTTGTACATAGTATAATAAGGGCGCTGTGCCCAGTGTCCACACAATGACCTATATTATTTATTCTGATAAAGTTTATCCTTTGAAATCTGTCGTAGTTCCTTTAAGTCGCCTCCACTAACCTATGCTAACTTTATCGTGTTTGCCATTTAAAAAAGCGTTTTGAACTAAATAGTCATAAATATAGTTTGTCTGAGCCGTAAGCTTGCTGCAATAGTGTGTAAGTCATTACCAAAGACCTTTTAATATCAAGATGTACAACTCCTTTACATTTGAATTGTCATGGAGTACAGCGGCACCTTCTTATTGTTAGGTCTTTGTTATTACTAAGCTGAAATGTTTAACCACCTGAAACGGAACCAACCTGAACCAACTCTGAAATTATGAAATAAACCTGAAGAAACTCATTGAATTACTACATTTTCGAATCGAAGGAGACCGTACAATATCTCAACCGCTTTCAGACCAACCCAAACCAAGTTATCTGTCCTCGTATACGTTCAATATATGTATTTCTAAAGAGTGAACCCAAAAATAGTTGTTAATTAAAAATGTACTTCTATTGTTATTTCTTGTAAACTTACTTAATTGCTATAGTTTGTTCATTAAGGCTTCATCCTATTTTTTTTTACAATAAATGCGTTGCACGGAATAATGAGAACGTTTTCTGGCTTAAAAGGGAGGCAAAAAATAGCTGTCAAAGCCATGGCAAGTAATTAACCCTTCCTTTCCTGGCTGCCAGTAATTAGTCGTGTTTTTTACGGCAGCATAAAGATTAAACAGGAAATGTAAAGAGATCCAAATCTGCTGTTGCTAGTGGCAGTTGTCGTCGGGAAGCAACTAGGAACTCCTTAAATTCAAAATCCCTGAATTAAGCTTTACGCATCATTCCAGTTACCTAAATTATTTGGTAAATACTTTTTACTTGTTCTTTTATTCAATAAACCGCTCTCATTTCGCCCACTTGTTCACTGTTCATTTCTTAGTTGTTCACTGTTCATTGCTAAGTTGTTCATTTGTTCACGGCTTATAATATTTTTATGACTAAAAAATACTACAAGAATTAGCAAATAAGGCAAAGTTAATCAAGTAAACAAGTGAAAGAAAAATAATTAGGAATAAACATGTTCACTCGCTCAGTTTAGTGAACAACTTTTATGAACACTGGCTCATGAGCTACCCAATACTAGTTGCCTGCCATTTGATGACATTTTCGACGTTGTTGTCTGAGTTGGCATAAATGAGGAGACCAAGTATCATGCGTTTCCAACCGATAAATTAATACTAAGGGCATTTGCCATGCTTGGGTAATTTAATATGAAAATACCTTTGGAACTGCCGGCTGACTGACTGCGCAGGGATGTGCAGTTCCCGTCAACGACTTATGTAAATTGTCATTTAATTTGTTGCACGCGGGAGGAAACACGGGGCGGCAAGTCAAAGGATTTCATATTCGTGCACCAGCACAAGGCATGCACTTAATTAAAGCCCGCTTTTTGGCTGAAACAAGAGAAGGTCTGGCAGCAATGTGAATGGTATCATTGCGCCAAGGGTAGCGCCTGCGAATGCATGAAATTTTCCCAAATAGAGCAGCAAATGCCAAACCTCGCTAGAAAGAAATACAGGACTCTGGCATGTCAATGCTTTGTGCTCCCTCGTTTGAGTCTAAATTACAGGCATTGCTCACGCGTTTTGTGTAATTACAGGGGATGCCCCTGCGAGCACACACACACAGGCATTAACTTTAATTGCCGGTGGGCCCGAAAACTTTTAATTTTGTTAGGCGCAAATTCACCATATTCGTTTCGCACCTGCTCTCGATGGTTAGAAAAATAAATGGCCCGACGGCATGCAGCACGTTTAATTTGTTTACACAAATCTTGGGCAATTGCCAGGCTGCCAGTAACCACCGACGCCTGATGAACTCCTCGCGCAACGGCATAAAAAATGGCAACAACTTTGAGCACTCTCGCTGCGGCAGGGAAAGTTTCGTCCTGCGAGTGTGTAACAATTAAACTGCAGCTAAAAATAGTGACTAATGAGAAAAGTTTCCTCCAACAACGGCTGTAAAAAATAAAGGCACCCGAACTAACTTCTCTGGAATGAGCTGTACTGTACTGAACTGAACTGAGCCGAGCGGAGTGTTTAAGTTGGCAGGAACTTTTCTTTTTTTCTTGTTCTATTTTGTATTGAATTCGCTGGCGTGTCGGGGCACAATTTGCTGGCATTAATGGCGGCGGGATCAGCCAGCAGCTGGAGTGTGCCGGTCATAAAGGGAGTTGCAATCCAGCCGAGACAATAAAGCAACACTCATATCACACTTCGGCCCCCGGGCCGCAGAATAACTTTGAGAAAGTTTTGGGCTTGCCTTGATAAGGACACTTTTTTCGTCTAGTTTTTCCGATAAAGTGCAAAAAGATGCTTTAGCGTATGTGTGAGTTACACCAAAGAAAATTGGTTACTTCTTCGGAACAAATGAACCGTAAAGGGAAGGTAAGGAAATTGGAAACCTAAAGATCTTCTTATGTATATGCTATAGCACATAACCCATATATACCAATACGTATACGAAACTATTTTGAAGTGTATTTGAAACAGCTTTCCCGATTGAATAATAGTATTAATTATCATAATGAAGCTGATAATTTTTGGGCACGAGGTACGATAAATCATATCAATTGCGCCTTCAACTCAAAACTATCGTCACTATAATTATTAAATAAACTATTATTAACAAAAGGGACGTTTTAAGATCAAAATTTTAAGTTTGCACGTAATACAACATATTAATTTAAGAGACACGGACAAAATGATATTAATGTCCTTGCGGCAGTCACAATGCTTAAAATGGAGACACAAAATCGATAAAAAAAAAATTTAGTACCCTTTAAAGCAGGGAAATGGCAAATGAATACATTAAAATAGAAACCATTTGCATACTTTACTATTTGCGAGAAATTTGAATTATTTACGAATTTTTTGTTCGATTTTTAGGTTGCTGGTTTATTTTCCCCTAAAAACTAAACCTTTTTTTTAGTTACACATAGATAATTCAGCATGCATCATGATGGCATAATGGCAGTCAAAGTGGCAAATAACAAAATACCACAAAAAGTAAACAGAAGCCTGCTGCCAGAAATCTAAAGTTCTCGTCCTTCTGAACAGACAGTGCTTATATTTAATATTTTTGTTTTCAGATTCCACTTGCTTAATTGTGGTTCAAACATTTGCTTAGCAGTATATAAAGCTTAACCACTATTAAATGCCATCAGCAAATGCACAAATATGCGATGGCAAGTTAATCTCCGTTAGCACTTGAAAACAGCTTTCATGGCGGCTCGCAGAGGTGCGGAGGAGCCGCGGGGCAGAGTTCGCGCCGAATTCACTGCAAATATGATTGGGGGTTATGGATTCTGACACTGGCCTCCCAGCTTCCGCAAACAGTTTAAGCGCGGTACAGTGGAGCCGGAGTCGGGACCGCAACCAGCTCCGCATTAGATATGCGCATACATTGAGCGGCATGACAAACTTTTGTTTGCAATGCAAATCTGGCGGATGCGGCCGGGGCGGTGCGGTGTGTCCGGGAGTGCTCCTAACGGTTAGTTAGAGACACTTGTGTGACTGGTTGGCGTAATTAAATTTATTGCAACGGGGAGGAGGGAGGGGCGACCAAAGTGCCGGGACAATAACTATTTGACTAACCGTTGTGCAGACATTTTGATAACTTTCAATTTGATTCCACTCTGCGGCGTCATGTTCGCTCAGCTGGAGGAAGTGCCTGGAGGAAGTGTTTTGCTTTGTGGCCATAATGAAATAAACTTGTCGCACAGTCGGCACAAGCCATTTGCTATTTGCCATTTGCCATTTGCCATTTGTCCGATGTCCTGTTGCCCAAAACTACATCCGTCGTAGGGGCTTCGGGGCCGGAGGTCATGGCTCCTCGAGCCTGGGATCTCGGATGTCGCCTCGCATTGGAAATTTAATTACGCGTGGGACTTGTTTACAGATCCAAAGTTAATCCTTGCTGCCAGTCGGACGTGCGCATTAACCTTAATTAAGTGACAAACAATCCACGATGGGGTGTTCGAGTTCGTCACGCCGTCATTTTATTTACAGGCAATTGAATTTTAATAGGATTTCGCCTTGGCTAACAGTCCCTGCCATCCTTCTGGGCCCGAGGCCTGGCCTTCTCCATTCCGCCCTCTCCTTGGCCGGTCAAGTGTCCATTTGCATAGTTGCTGGCAACGCAACTCTTTGGCCTGCCGGCCATTATTTCGCACTCTTTGGTAATTTAATTCATTTGCAATGCCTTTGCGAATTACGTGGCTGAGAAGTTTACTTTGCCATTTGCCATTTTAGCCCAGCGCCCTTCCGCCCTTCCGCCCTTCCGCCCCTGCACGAGTATTTGGCCGTAAAGTCCTTTTGCGGCGACCGTGCCACAGGAGCCCTGAAAGCCGCAAGCCACTTTCGTGATCCCTCCTCGGAGTCATCTTAACGCATCATTTAAGCCGGCACTGGCACTGGGCACAGGGGTCGGAGCGGGTGTCCTGCCCCGGAATCAGGGTCAGATAATGTTTCGTCTCTGTTGCCCTTAATTAAAGATTAAATGTGCTAAGTTGTCCGGACTTTTGGCAGCAAAACTTTGCTTTAATATCGGCCATTGCCAAAGTTGGATGTGTTTGCGTGAGTGAGTGCGATTGGTCCAGCCATGCATCCATCCAGCCATCCATCAATCAATCAATTACGCTTAGAAGTGCGCCAGGATAATAAAACGTGCCTGAAACGGAGTTTTGTCAGCAAAATTTACGAGCGACTTGCCAGAAAACCGGAGCACGACTTGATTGAAAGAGTTTCCCTTTATTGCAAGTGCATGTGTATGTGGAGTTTCCAGGAAAATATAGATATTTAAGGGAGGTTTTCCTGTTTGTATATTTTATATACATATTTCTGCGTCAAAGCAATTATTTTTTAAAGCTTATAGTAACTTTATCATTTCAGGATGTACTTTTAACTTATTCGTTTGCAATTCCTAAATTTTTTGTAAGGCAAAGCCCCTAAATAATTGATTTCACAAGAGCGAGATTTCAGTTTCTACATTTTTCTATGCATTTACAGGCTTTAATGCAGGACTTTGCTTAGTTTGCATGTGATTTTCAGCGTTGCAGCTCATATTTCCTGCGTGATTGTATGCAAAACACACTTATGAAGTCCGGCAGTGGCTAGGTGCAGTGCGAAATTGCTAGCGGTTGTTGTGTTTCTGTTGCCGTAAATGCCGGCCTAAGCTGGCAAAGCAATTATTTACCTAAATGGTTTGCCCACGTCAATGGCAATTGTCTGCGATTTCCATTTGCCCGAAATGTGTGTTGCATGCAGCAGGCTGTCAGGGGCGAGGCGCCCGGACAATGGAGTGCGGATCTGGCGGCGAGGAGGCCAGTTGGGCGAGCTGCAACAAAAGGAGGATAAGGCAAACTTTTTAATTGAAAACCAACAAAAATATATACGAGCAACGTCAAAAGTTGCAAGTGGTTGACACTTCGCAACCGGCCCAGCCCGGCCAACCCGGCGTATGCGTAATATTGAAGGTGGCTGGCAGCAGGAGTAAACGAAACAAAATGAATCCTTTGCAGCAGCCGTTGCCAGGCATCGAGGCCTTTAAGCGGAGCACACATACATACGTATATCTGTGTGCATATATGTGGGCAAAAGTCCTGTGGTCCTTAATCAGGATCAGAGCTATTGCAGACTGGCACTCACTCGGCTGGCGCATCATTATGACGGGGCTGAGAGCGGAGTACGTATATTTAAATTTAAGATTTTGCAACTATGTATATGTGTGCCCAGGGAATTACTGCTCCGCGGGACTGCGATTGCGATTGCTGTTGACACAATTCCGCGCGGAGATTCCTGCCGTTGCGTTGTATTTACGTCTCTGCAATTTATCGAAGTTGGCATATGATGCCGCTGCTGTACGTGATGCCGACTCTCGGTGCTTCTGTTTTCCGTTTTCCACTTTCCGCTGTTTTCCCGCGTTTTTTAAGCCCTTCGTCCGTCACAAGTTGGGCACGCATTCCAGCTGCATTCCGCCCAGAGCTTAATTGAATCATCCCGTTGTTTATCGGACCAGCGCCATGCCCCCCGGCGCTGTAATGTGATTATGGAGTTGTTTTGCTCGCAATTAAAACAAATTGTGCACGCTGTGCCCGCGAAAACATAAACAAACCGCTGGATGCCAGCATTTGCTATTTGTTATTTGTTATTTGCGCAAACAATGGTTCACGGCTGAAGTGGCGCCCGCTGTCCGTTTATCCCACCGGTTGCACCCTGGTCTCTAATCCGGATTCCGGACATCCTCATGTCCATGATTAAATCGCTCATAAAGGCAACATCAAGCCATAAAAAATCAATTCCGACTCCGACAATTCCGCAAAGATTTACGTTTCAATTTCTGCCACAATAAAAATCAAAGCAGCCAAAGTCTGTATCCCTGGTATACGTGAATCCGGCAGGACTCGGCCGAAAGTGCGTGCGAGTGTGTTTGTGTTGTGTGTAACCATAAGCTGGCTTAGCAGATTTGTTGACGAAATTAGTAGGCTCTGAGGGATCGAAAAAGGAAGCTGTGCGGAGCGGGGTCCTCTGGGATATCTATTTTCGGCAAAAGAATTCGGCGACGTTCGCACAGATTTATGCGCCATAAAAGTGCGGCTAGACATGAACATGCGTGTGAGCAGTGGGGACTCGCTTTATGGCGCCCAATAAAAGGGAACCCGAAACCCGTCCGGCAATAAAAACTAGAAATGCCCCTCGATCAACACACTGAACCTTCCTGTCTTCCATATAACATAACCGTCGGCACTTTCAATATTTACTCCCTGCCATAGAGCTCTCATTTATTCAGAGGTAAAAACTCCATTGTTTGCTTGCCAACTTTCGGACTTTTTTGATTGTTTTGGTTGCTTTTGTTAATTTTTGTTAATTCAAAGTCAACAGTTCCGAAACAAACTCTAATCCCCGTGTGTTTGTTTGCCTAAGGTAATTGCAGAGGTCATGTTTACCAACGGGGGCTCTGTCCTCCATGAATACGTGAAAAGGGATTTGCTGTCCATTTTTTGGAGTGCCCATCGTGGTGGTCTCTCCCCCCCTGCTCACCTTTTAATTGCGGCAAATACATGTTTTATCGCATGCCCCTTGTTGCGGCGTGAGCCTGCGGCCGAGTCGGGCTTAAGCAAGTTGCAACAACTAAAAGGATCATGGCGGCTATATCCTAGCTGGCTGCCAAGTTGTCGCAGCCGCAGGTGCCAAGGTGCACTCACCATGCACTTTAATAAAGTTCTGAGCTTATGCGTAGTCTCCGCTAAGTATGCCACTGAGATAGCTCCCCAACTCTCTATTCCATATTTCACCTACACTCCAACTCCAATGTACACTGAGAAGAAATTCTCATTCCTTTAAATTGCGATTAAATCAAGCATGGTATTTATGATAATTTATATGTATTACTTATAATAAGAGTTTCAGTGGTTATTGCCACAGTCAGTGTTAGGTTATATACATATTTAGACTTATGTACATTAAAGAGCCTAGTTTCCGTTTCCGCCTTCTATTAATTTACGATAAGAAACCTTAAAAATCGGATTCTCTCATACCAGAACCTGTTGTTTTGTTTCCCTTGTGATTCCGCTCAATTGTAATTGGAGAAATAAAGTACGAAGCCCTGTTAGTGTACAGCTGATAAGAAACTCCCTCCTTTGATATTGCTTGTACATTGCAGACAACTTTTGGAACAGAGAGAGAGAGAGAGAAAGCGCAAAATATCTTACTGAAAACCAAGTGATCTTATGGGATTCGATTCTCTCTTTGAACGAGTTTACAACAAAATAGTTCATAAGTTCGTTATGCGTAAACTAGATACAATTAAAGATAGCTTTAAGTGGTACCGTTCCATCCCGATAACCTCCAATTAGAGCTAAGCGTCGTTTTGTTCCACAAGATAAAATAAAACAAAGCAGAATTATTCTGGTGTTACAATCGATTTCGATTCGGACAGACCGTAGGAGGGGAAGGACGGTTTAGATCGACTCGACTGTTGATATTTATCAAACTTTAGTTACTAAGATACTTTTTGAGTGCCAGCTCATACATTTTTCGTATGTATTTTGGTTTTTTTTATAACTCTACCTTCATAATTTAATTAGGGGTACACATTTCTAAGGAAATCTTCCACAAAAAACCCTTATATGAAAATGTCTGGTTAAGGAAGACTGCTATTTTGAGGAAACTCCCTGGATGGCAATCCCTGAGTGTAGCCTTGAGCTGCAGGGCGATGTCTTGGCCCACTCATCCACTCGAGGCGCTGCAACCTCTTGCAGCTTCATAATTGCCATGGCAACGCCAACTTCTGCAATTCTTTCGCTCGCGAGGCTGGCAGAGGTGTCCGGGTAGGTGGAAGCGTTTTCACTCTGTTGTTTTCAAATTGCTTTTAGCAATCCCTCATACTTTTGCCACACTTCAATGGGCGTTCGCCGAGTTCCGCCCGGCCCGCTCTCCCCGCATTTCCATTCGCCGTGCCATAATTACAGGTGCAGGGCGAGATTGCTCGCAATTGCATTCCGTTTTTCTGGGCTCGTAATCAGAAAATGTCGAAGTGCTTTGCATTAAAGTGTCGCTTTAATCAGGCCGCAGGCACTCGCTGGACAAACTTTTTGGCCGAGAGACAAAAGGCGCTGATAATGCGAGTAGCTATGAAAACAGGAAGTGGCCCCAAGCCACAGGAGACGGGCTGCTCCCTTCTCGGAGACTAAAAATAGTGTTGTGAGAAACCCAAAGTTGGGAAAGTCTCGAGTTCATTCCATGGCCGGTTTTCTCTGTTAACTGATTTCCATATTGTTAGTTGCGCGAACTATGCGTGTACCTATATAGACACACAGGCGTCTGGCTGGGAGTGTGTCTGTGAGGGGGGCGGCTTCACTTTTCCAACTTCTGTTTGGTACAAGGAAAAACTTTTAAACATTTTCGACACCCAATTTTTGCGCTTTTATCGTGCCAAGTGCTCGGCGACAGTTCTCCGTTGGAAGCGAATTTAATTCAGAGACGTCGCCTCACCTCCAAGCCATTTCTGTTTAATTGCTTAAAAGCAATGCAAGTGTGCAAATGCAATTCACTTCGATTGCATTATCAATTTAATTGAATGGCCATCAAAATCATGCTTCAGCCACCGGTGGTTGTCCTGCGGTGTCCTGCAGGCATAATGAAATGCATTTCCTTCGAAACACATCTGTCAAGTCTGAGTTATCGGATATCGCATCGGTCTGATATAAAATTCTCAATTATGATTGAAATAATGTCAGGATCAGGTCGGGGATTAAGACTCTCAGTTCGTGGGGCTTATGGAATCGCAGATGCCGAGATGCTTACGCCAAGTGCTTTTAGCCTTCGTTTCGAGTGAATCCCCAACATAAACAGCCAGATGATGCGGGCCAGAAAGACAGATTATTCAACAATACCACCGAGCAGAGCAGAATGGAGAAGCGTCTGTCAAAGAGCTGCAGACTCGAGTGTCAGATGTGTCTTAGCATTTTAAATATTTACATCTGGCATATGGCATTTGCAAGTGTAATTCCCTCCCGGGTCTGCCCTGAGATTAGGCCGAGACGGCTGTGGCTGTAGGGGAGCTGGCCACTTGCTCAGGGCCAGCTCAGGCTCAGGCGCAGGGCCGGTCCTCAGAATTTATAATTGTAATTTAATTTGCATAAACTTAGGCCGCCTTGCCTTGGGATCGCGCCTAGCGAGCACATGTCCAATTAAATGAATCACTTTTATGGCCCCGCCAAGGTTGCCCCAGCTAAAATTTTGAAACAATATGCTTTAATATTTATGGGGCAAGTTTTGTGATAGGTTTTGTTTTCGTCCAGGCCATGAAAGGATTCGCCTAAGCTGCTCCCCAGGAGCAGTCATAATCGAAACAATGGAAGTTCCGTTGACGGTTTTATTACATTTTCCAAACAATTTCCCAAAATTTATTCGGGACCAGCGCTGACACTTTACAAAAGCCTCCTTTGCGCAGTGTTTAGCCAGAAAGTGTTATTTTAATTAATTAATGCATTCATTCGACAGCCCATTTACACGCGACCATTTATTTAGCTCGGTTAGAATGGCCTGCCGCAGCTTTTAATTAAATGCCTATAAATCTATAAATACTATCAATAGTTAAGTATTTGCCTTGTAGATAAATATTTTCATATTCGCTTTCCGCTTATTAGGATTTCGCTTAATTTGCACATTTGCGGCGATACAAGATAATTGCTTTGGCAAACATTATATTCATATCGGAGCGGCAGCATCTGTCCGCCGGGCTTATTATTTAGCCATGGCGACATAAATATTTTCAGCACATTTGCTCGCTCAGAGGGATCCAATTTGCATGCACATAAATATAAATACTCGGCCTGCAGGATGGGTCAATTGGCGCTGCTCACATGGCCAGAAATGAATCGATTGCGCTCGCTGGGGACTTGTCCATGATTTATGTGGAACATTCTGTCCGACGCCAACTGTTGCACGTGCTCCGAGCTCTGTGCTCCGGGCTCCGAGCTCCGGGCTGCGTGCTTCGAGCCTCGAGGCAGCCTGCTCCAGGACGAGCCTTTGTTATTTTATGTTAATGCATGACGTTGTTAAGCATCTCAAAAATGTACAAAAGAAATTAGCAAATGTGAAAAATAAAAAGAGGAGCGCGGCGGGGCAATGAACGAATTCAACGGCAACTGTTGACAGTTATCCTGACACAAACACGCATTGTAATGTCTAACAAGCTTCACAGTGGCAGCAATGGCAGCGGCAGCGGCAGCACCAAACATCGCATGTCACTCAACGGCCTCAGAGTCCTGCTGACAGCCTGTGTCCTGTGTAGGTCTGTGTGTGTGTGCGGGTGTCTGTGTCATTTACATATTTACACTTTATGCCCGGTGCTTAAGACTGAACTTTAACAGGCGGCCCCTGGCCCTGTCCCAAGGATTTCCCGTAGGGATAAAGAAAAGTTCACCCATATCTGTTGACGTCAAAAAAGATCAAGAGATCTTGCTTCTAGCAAGGCTAATTTAATGCTCGATTTGCTAGGAAAACAAATTTTGAATTGGAAACTTACTGGAGCATTCTGGGAAATGATTTTGTCCTTAAATATTTAGCTAGTTCGGAACTGCAGCCATATAAAAATGATCCACTTTTAACATTTGCTTAAGAATTTCCTATTAAAACAATCCAGATACAGTTAAGTTTTCGTTTTTCATTTCGTTTTAGGTTTAAAAATACAAATAATTTTACAGGTTTTAATAAAATAAAAGTAAGTGGCCAGCGGTCATTGAACAATATTGTGTTAATTTAGTTGTAATTGCTAATTGAATTGTGATTATTATATCAAACAAGAGAGAGAAATAATTGCTTATCCATGCATAATAAAAATTGTTAATTAAAATAAGCTAGCTTCTTAGACAAGAGTAAAGGTTTCGAAAATGAAAGTTATCCCGGAACTCCGTATCCTTGAATTTAAAAAATTAATCAGTGCGGACACATTTTCATTTTGTGGCTAAATATAGTCATTTGTAGAGTTAAATAGTTATATTTTAGGTATACTAGCTATTTGTGTACCCTTGCATAGGCTATTATGCTTTTGGTTGGCAGTTTGTAACGCACTGAAGGAGAAATACACTTGCGATTCTATTAAAAATTCTTTATCAGCATTAACAGCCGAGTCGAAAAAAATGATTTCTGATCCTTAAGAGGACCAAAGAAAATAGGGATACTGAAAAATGTTCATCAAAATTTATGCCATCTATATATAATAATGATTTTTGTTGGAACTCTTAAAGCTGAGTGTTTCTGTAATAACTGCGGGGGTATATAACTATAAACGTTCGTGTTAGATTATTTTAGCTAACTGGATAGTTAGATTTTGATAAGAAAGGATGCTTTTTTCACCGGGAAACAATAAAGTGCAGTGATAGCGGAATTGAAATCGAAAATCTGCGCTCTGACAACGGCACCTGATATGGTTTTGCATTATGCCAAGGGTCGAATAAATGCGGTCAGGCCAACGCGGCCAAAAGCGGCAAAATGGCGGCGGGCAAATGCAATTTCCAGCAAAAAGGCCGGAATAACGGCACATAACTGATTCACTTTAATGCAATTTGCATGAATCCTGCCCGGCATCCTTTAACAGTGGGCTAACAGGGCTCTGTTATCGCTGGCTCTCCGCTCCGCGAGCTGTGTTTAGTGCGCACAGCCCATTCATAACGGCGAAGAGAGCGCTCTCCGGCAAGAGAGAGCGCGAGAGAGGCGAGATTGAGTTGTAGGCAATAAATACAAAGGACTCAGCATCCGCAGCAACAGTGGGCGTCGAGGATTCAGTTATCGCGTAGCCGCCGTGTGTGACGGACAGATGCCGATGTCTGAGGCCGAAGCGATCGGAGTTCCACATAGTTTCTCGGGCGCCAAGTGCATTCAATTAACATAAAATGTAATTAGAGACACTCAATCTCGCGCGCTCTCTCCTCGTCTCTCTCTCCACCGCTCTCAGTGCCTTTCTGGCCGCATTAATTAAATGCAAACAAACGGAAAGTGAGCAGCGCGACAAAACTAAAGGCCATTAAAGAGCCAGCGAATAATTCGTGGAATTCCCCATTAAACGAGTGGCGGCAGTGGCAAGTGCAGGTGGAATCCAATCGAGTTGGCCGGAAATTGTCGCAAATTAAAAGTAAATTAAATATAGCACAGCCGGCCACGTTGGTGCCACCTTTATTAGGAGTTATGGCCAGGCCAGCTTTGTTTCATCTATCAATGTGGGCCCTGCCGCTGGCACGGCGCTAATTTCCCACACTTCAAATGTGGCCGGGCCGGGACTGGCATGGATTTCCGTCTCCTGCGGAAGCAATCCCCGTCTCTGCTGTGCTTTGTGTTTTGTTTTCCCAGCGACTGGTCCTGATTTCTCTCTGCTCTCCACCTGCCCCCACCTGCTCGAGAGCTGTTGTTGTTGTTGTTGTTTGACTAGCTAAGCCCGGCTTGGCGGCCCCCTTGGCCATAAATTAAGTGAATTGACAGTGCATTTACCCGGGCCATTCAGCCAACACTCTGTGTGGGCCGCCCAGGCTCCTTTATGATTAGTTAATGGGATTCAATTTCATTTCGCATTGCCCGCCGCAGAACGTAGCAATCGTGGCAATCGTGGCAATCGCAGCTGCCGCAGCCTCCTTTCGCTGATTACATAAGGCACGTTTTCTGGGGGAAACACTTGTTGGCTTGTCCTCTCGCCTTCCCCAGGCACGTAGTCGGAGCCGAGAAAGGAGTTGTTGCGCGGGGGAAAACGAATCACGGCGGTGCCATTAGGAACTTGGCGAAATAAATTCAATATAAGCGGGGGCCTAATGGCAGTAGTTGAGTTTCCATTTACATTCACGTTCCACGTCCTCTGTTCAGCCTTCATAAATTGGCGCTGCCTGCTCGAGAAGGCGCCCCATTTAGAGGCGCATTGTGAATGCAGCCTTTCACCCAGAAGTGGCGACATGAAAAAGTACAAGTGTGCATTCTAAGAATAACAAACAACTCGAGTGAGATAAAACCAGCAACTGCCACGGCGGCAGCGGTACGAGTATAAAGTGCTAACGTAAACACAGCCGGGAAAGGAGCGTAAACAAACATCGGAGCAGCCCGAAAGAGCGGTGAAGGTTGTCCCGCCGAATCCCTGCGGCTCTGCCGTGGCGTGTTTGTGTGTTGTGTTAGTGATCCAAGTTCCAAAATCCAAATCCAAGAGCCAAAGGAGCCAAGAGCAAAAAGCAAAGAAATGTGCAAGTAATGTGCAGCCAGGAAAGTGCAATGCCATCCGTAAAATCCGCCGAAAGCGAGACTCTGCCCGGGATTATTAGGAGCGACAGCATGACAAACGGCAGCTCCTTGAGGTCCTGTCTGCTGCTGGCCACCGTTCTGGGATTACTCTGTGGGAGCGAGGGTGAGTCTGGGTCCGAGGAGTCCCTCCATCACCGCTTAAGCAAGTCCATTCCCCTGATCGCCCTGCCGGAATAAGGAGAGCGAATTCATTTTACAGCCTTATTAAATCTGTATTACATAAATTACGCCGGGCGCATCGCTCTGAATTTTTATGAGCGTTTTACGCTTTCACATTTCGCATTTCACATTTTCCATTTTCCGTTTGCCAGTCGCCTTTCCCAGCTCGCTTTTATGTCATAATGAGTGCAGCCTTTTGATTTAATGACAACTGTTTGCCATAAAACAACATACGATGCGAGTGTGCTGGCTTTTATGTGGCCTGTGATTTATTTCACTTCTTATTTTTATGATAATTTATCAAATATGCATAATAAAATGCCAGCGACGCCAGCCACCGTTTATGGCCCTCGAAATTTTGAGAAAATTTCATATGTGAGGTGGCAACAGCTTGCCGATCAGATCCTTTGTTTGTGTGCCCCAGGGTGGACCTTGGTTTTGTGCAAGACATTAACATTATTTAACCTCTTAACACAACTGATTTATTTACGATTCCTTGTCGAGGTCCGACCCTGGAGTACTAACCAGCCCCAGCTTACTTTTGCGCATGTGAAGAGTCGAGTCAGCACCGGCTTATTTTGCATTTGTTCTTGCCTCCACGCAGCTTTGCCCTTTGAGTATGTAGACGAGCACGACGACTTCAACTACGACCTGGACACCGCCCAGTCCCAGGCCAAGTACGACGCCCGCCTGCTCTCGCAGCAGATGCTCAGCGACGCGGAGCTGCAGCGCCAGCGGGCGGACGGGGAGCAGGATAACGGCTTGGAGCCCGGCTCGCCACGAGCTCAGGGGATTGGCGTGGCTTCTGCCGCGGACGGAAGCCCCACGGAGGAGGACCTGGAGCCGCACAGCCGGGCAGCGGCTTGCTTCACCAACGGACACAAGTACACGCACGGCCAGAAGGTACACTGAAATAAATAAACTGGAGCATCAAGTCAAGAATATAATTACTACATTTAAATGGGAGACTATTATCAAAAAAAGTGCAAAACTGGTTTGTAAAGTTGCAAGTGACAGAGACAAGTGCACGCTTATGGCATGCTTTGGCTTAATACTTAGTTATTTATTATTGCCATTTCATAGAGGGAAATAGGGTTAATAATGTTTACATAAAAATCCAATAAAATTCCCATAAATATGCATTCTGCTGAGCTACAACTTTGCCGTTCGTTCATTTCACTATCAAATAAAATTGCCAATGTAAATTTATACTGCAAACGAGTCTGGGAAGAATAGATAACAAAATTGTTCAATAGGATAACTATATAGCTTATATAAGCGTGCTTGGATACATGACTCTATGCTTTAAATATTGTTTCGAGCTATTTTATTTATTTTTATGAACTATCAGAAAACCAAATGTAGAAATGACTAATCTTTTAAATACATCTAATCTTCAACAAATAATGACTAAGGAAGTTCACACATGTTGCATTTAGTAATTAATATATTTGCATTAATTATCATTTATTAAAAAATTCTCGAATTTACACAAATGAATTGGAGAGTTATAAACATCTGTTAAAGAATGTAAACAATTACAATTGGCCCAACAATCTATTTCATTTATAGATTATATCCATAGTTTTACTAGAATTAACAGATTCAAATTACTCAGCAAGTTTTAATTTAATTTCGTGACAAAAAGCCATGAAAACACAAGAATTTATAATTTAGTAACCTTGTTGGCATTGTTCACACTTTGTTTAAGTTCAGTACATTGCTTTTATTTCCAAATTCTTCGTTCGGCTAAGCCTTATGTAATTTAAGCTTAAACCACTAATAGTTATTTCCTAATTGAAGTATACAATAATCAAATTATACCTTAGGGACGAAGGCACTAAAATTTGTTTTAATAAGTGGTTTACAAAGATAACTTACGTTTCAATGAAATTGCCTCCCCATTAAGCCTAATATGAATGCAAAGAGAAACCTAAACTTCAGTGAACTCTTCTTGTTGGAAACAGATCCCAGCTTAAAAGCCTAAACTCGTTGCACTTGAACAAAGCACTTGCCTGATTTCAATTAGTCCCTCGTTATGGCCCAAGTTATAGTATCAGAGTCAGTGTGTTTCTATCGGCATCCTGCAACTGTCGGTGCCTGCCATCAGTGGCTGTTTCCTGTTCCTTGGGTCGACATGTGGCCTTCGCTTACTCATTCATGGCAGCACAAAGCCCTCAAATCGCTTTGCATTGTGATTGATTGTTCGGTTGCGGGCACATATACATGCATATGTATGTGTGGGCCGCAAAGCATCTGCTAACGGCCCTCTCACCGAGAGAAACATTCAAATTATACGCTTATATGCCTTATCTTCCGTCCGGGAACAGGTGCCCCGACTGGATGCCTGCGAGGTGTGCCTCTGCATGGACGGCGAGATCTTCTGCTGGTGGGAGAAATGCGGTTAGTTCTCACTCGGTTCTCGGGCCGTTGTGCGGCATGCATAATATAACAAGAAACTTTTGCCTTTTTCTCCGCAGATAAGGCCAGTGTAAACAAGGCGAAGGCGGTGGCGTCAGGAAGTGGTGTTGCCCAGGACGACGTCGTCGGTGGCAATGGCGATGGTGACGGGGACGGTGGGGCTGAGGGTGACTATTCAGATCCATATCGCTATGAGAGCACAACGGGAAAGTCAACAAAAGTGCATAAAGCGGCTAGGAAAGTTGGCAAGCGGCATAAGCATCGCAAGAATCAAAAGAATTTTAATGACTACGAAGTTTACCACAGCCACCGGCAGAAGCAGCCGGATTATAAAAAGTCCGCCGTAAAGCAGCAGCTCCAGCAGAAGCAGAAGCAGAAGCACCAGAGCGACGGCGGTGGCAACTACAATATAATCAAGCAACACAAACACGAGCAGCAGCACAAGTTGCCGGAGCAGCAGGAGCAACGGGAACAAGGGAGTGCGGCCGCCTTAGCTGTTAATCAGGCGGCAAAGGCAACGCATTATCAGCCAGCAGCTCCGTCCCCGCCCCCGCATCAGCACGAGCATGAGCATCAGCAGCAACACCATCCCCACCAGGCCCAGCATTCGTCCAGCAAAATCCTGAATTTCCCCGAAAACTTGCCATCCCTGCTCTACTACGACTACAAGACCGAGGAGCACGAGCATCACCAGCACCAACACCACCAGCAGCACTTGCTCCACGAGAAGCAGCGCCTCTTGCAGCAGCAACAAGAGGCGTTGGCGCGACAAAAGGCGCCAGTGGTGACTGAAGTCGGTCCAGGACCCGCACCCGTGCCCGGAGCTGGGGCAGGCGTTGAACTCCGCACCAACTTGGGCAGCGATAAAAACCCTGATGAGGCGGAAACAGACAGCGATATTCTGCCAGAGCCACCAACAAAGCGGCCAAAGGCAGCTCCCACACAATGGCCAGCGCAGGCGTTGATGACAACCCGGGCAGGAGCAGCGGGCGGACCAGCAGCAGCCGGAGAAGCATCAGCCACGTCTGCGACAACGACAACGACAACGACAACAGCAGAAACAGCATCAGCAACGACAGCGACAACCAAGGCAGCGACAAGAACAAATGAAATGGTGACAAGCACGTTGTCTAGTGCCACAGTAGCAGCCACAAATGTGAGTTGATCTGCTTGAGATATGGCTTCGGGGATTGTGTCCTAGCAGCAGGCACTGTAGCCAGAAGTCGACTGTATGTTTTAGTAAATGATAAGTAAACAATGCCTTGGCAGAGTCATTACTTTTTAATTTAATTCACGATTGTAAGCTTAGGGAATTCAGTAAGTTATAGCCAATCGAATATAAAGATATAAGAAAAATTCTGTAAAAAACGAAGTTCGTTCTTTCGACTTTTTACCGACTGATATATAGGTTCCTTATGTGTTTATCATATTGTTTATATAACTTTCTGTTGAGTGTAATAATGTTTTATTAAAATCTTATTTTTGTTCTGAAAGTTTTTCGTGTCATGTTGCATTTAGGGAAAGAGTATTTCTAGACCCAGAAACTAGCCCATTGTACGCCTTTCCCTGTACTTTTTTGCGCTTTTTGCGAGCCTGGAAGCTCACCCAATTAGGCTTTGGGCCACTTCATTGGCCGCCACAGCGACAGGCTTGAACTTTGCGCTGCTGCTGGTGCTGGTGTGTCCAGTGAGCCTGAAACTCTCCCCGTAATGGGGTTCTTCATGCTCGAGATGGTTTATTATTTATTTTTTTACTATGCAGTCAAGTTGAATTAACAGTCTGTGTTTTATTTTCCGCTGTGGCCCGGCCAGCTGCAACATGATCGGCGTGGACATGACGCGGAGGAGGTCGACGACGCCTTCCACCGATGGCTGACGTCCACCGAGCTGAACGCTGACAACACAAACTCGCTCGACGACAACTCGGAGCAGGAAACGCCAGCGTCGACAATAATCGATGATGTTGGCACGGCCAAAGACAATGGCAGCGACGCCGTCTTCTTTCGCAGCTCGTACAACGATTACAGCAGCGAATTCAATGGGAGCGTTGTCAATATTGACATTACACTAACTGCAGTTGATGTGCATCCCCATCGCCAAACGGATTTAATTGCAAATGGCAACAGAACGTCAGGCGTTAACGACAATGGCAGCAGCATCAGCAGCAGCAGCAGCAGCAATGGAACAGCAGGGACAACAATGGACCCAGAGGCAGCCAGCAGCAGGAGCGGCAGTGTCAGCAATCAGGATCAGCCCCGGCAGAGCACTGCTGTTCCGCCGTTCACCCTGACAACGATTATAACAACAACGCCGCTGGCACCAGGGCGTATGTGCAATGTTTTGGGTAAGCAAGCAAGTCACCGAGGGTCGAGATGGATTATTGCTGCACTGAGATTTGCAACATGTCGACTCTTAAACTGAACTATAATAATATATCAATATTTGTTTTAATTTTCTTAGAGTACAATTTATTATTTAGAAGGAGAGCGTATAAGTATTAGCCTCTATCCGTTTGTTTTCATAATAAAAATAAAATCATGAGATTGAGAACTTCAAATTGTTGATATTCGAGGATGCTACAGAAATTCCTAGTAAGCCCTACAAAGGTGTCGGCAATTAAACTACAATAACTACATAGTAAAATAAATTAAAAAGTATACTTAGCATAGAACCTCAACAACAGATTGCATACTTTTAGGTTTCAAAGCCTAGTGATTTCTGGAGCACTCCAAATCAACAAAGCTTCTAGCTAGCTTCTATTTTCTTCAACTTCTTTTTTAATATACAATTTTTGTTGTACACAAATAATAGAAAATAGCTAGTGACTACGTTTTTCTTTGTGGAATGAAATCCCTGAGCTCCTACTTTTGCAACACCTCCACTTCCCAGCTATTTTATTACTGCTCGTCACAATTGCTCACTTCCTAATCCCATTTAAACTGCAAATCGAACTCGGTTCCGTTGCTGTCGTTGCAGGCAAACTGTATAAAATTGGCGACATTCTGCCACAGGATACGGGCAACTGTCTGCAGTGCATTTGCACGGATGCCGTGACACCCGACGAGATGCCGAGCGTCACCTGCAGTCCGCACAATTGCCCGCCGCTGGTGCTGCCGGATCTGTTCGACGCGACTGGGTACTGAGGTTACGGGTTGGTGCTGTAAGTTGCCCAGGACCAGGACCAGGACCAGGACCCAGGACAAAAACCAGGACCCTGCGGGTGCTTGGGCGGCAGGTGTTGGAATTTTTAAATGAATCGAATCGTGATTTAAGCCCGAAACCGAAACCACAACTACAGCAGGCCGCAGGATGCTGGGCAGAAGAGTTCACAGCTCGCAGTTGGCAGTCACTCACCCGCACAGTACTCACTCCCACATTGCATGTCAAGGTCTCAACTAACTCAGCATAATCGTATGGATTTCAGTGTAAAGCCCTCCCTATCACGAGTGCCGCGAGCACTCTCTAAACCGAATACCTATCAGCAAGCATATACTATACTCGTATTGGACTATATATACACCTATATTGATCAGACCAGACCAGAGCGGGGGCAGAGCGGAGGATGAGGCGCAGTCTAGGTTTTAATGCATTTTATAAGAACGCAAAGTCATCTCTCTCCCCGTAGTAGTTGATCGAGTCCCGGCAAGAAACAATTGAATGTATACAGCAGTAGAAATTTTAAAGAATTTATAGATGTACCACAACAGAAACATATATATATACATACCGATATATCTACCGATGTCTATACCTACATGTGTGTATTGCATTCAGTTCAGGAACCATTCACAAATTATTTCCCGACTGAGACAAGGGCGAGCAGGCTTTCAATATATCCAACAAAGGGAGAAATCGAAGCGAAAAAACTTATACAAGCATAGGCGACTAAATCTATAGCGAAAAAACTGAAAAACTGAACAATGACAAATAATGAACAAACGTGTGTAATATTTTAATTTGTATATTAAAAGCAAACAACTTATTTCTGATTTGCATGCAAATACCCCTATTGTTTCGCGCTTCTTTTAGACATTAAAAATACGTAATCTACGGAAGCGATACCAGACATTATGCGATGTGTATATGGAAGTTGTTTTAACAAAGCTGAACTTGGCAAAGAAAGACACCATATCGAGTAGTAATAACATTTTAAGCGTAAACCCTAATATATTATAAAATATATACTTAGAAACTGTCATATAGATTCAGTGAATTTCAAATTTACAGCGGTTCCCCTAAATTGTATCCCTTGGTTTCTAGTGGCAAAGACAGCATTTATTTCAAAGCAAGTTTAGGCGTGATAAACATTGGTTCATTCGGAAAGGGTTAAGTTAAGCAAAATATATACTTGAAAAGTAGAAACAATTTTGATTGTAAGGGAAATCAAAGAGAGATTCGAACCAGTATCCGCAAACTGTAGACGGGGTCGAATAGAACTATATAGACATATGGAACTTCGAAATCAAAATGCAAAATATACGTATGTACACACAGGAATATATATACCGGAAGAACACAGCATAAAGTTTAAATATTTATTATTGATGTTCCACAAGAGCAAACAGAAGAGCAGCAAATTAAAAACCCATGAAAGAAATAGAAAAAATTCATCTTGGTCGAGGCGTATTAAAAATGTATACAAAACTATAATATGCGTATATATGTATGTGTAAAATAAATGTAACTACAACTCTCAACTAATCCACTCACCCACACGCAGAGCCACTAGCATCGCTGTGTGTTTAAATGGAATTTGTGTTTGAAATCAAATTGAAATCAAATTGACATGAATAAACCGAAACACAACTAAAGCATTACGAATATGCTAACATGGCTGTAGTCTGTACTGATTTTGTGGTCATTGGGCTATTAACAGAAGGTAAGTTCTCATATTAATTTCTCTCCGCCCACTTTTCCATTAAATTGAGCCTCCTAATCAACCATTCACGGCCGGATTTGAGCAGCTTTCAACGGAATCGCCAAAAACGCTTTCAATTTGGTTCTCTACAAATTTAATATACCTTTAAGTTATCGTTTTCTAATGAAGGATATTTTCTGAGGTATATAAGTAAATGCCTGCCGGGAATGTACATAACAGGCAGATGAAACATTTATGTATTTTTGTACATATTTTTTATCACCAGCCCGCGTGTTCTACCTACATATATCCTGTTCACAGACTATATGAGCTAGAGCTATGCATTTCGAGTCCATCCATAACTAGCTAAGTACCACTATTTGCTGTCATGTTATAATACATTTAGTATTATTAGTGAACATTGAAGTTATTAGACAATCAAGTTTTTGTTGA
Source organism: Drosophila orosa (assembly GCA_018904745.1). Taxonomy (NCBI): domain Eukaryota; kingdom Metazoa; phylum Arthropoda; class Insecta; order Diptera; family Drosophilidae; genus Drosophila; species Drosophila orosa. The sequence continues at coordinate 36,509 of JAEIIH010012239.1, forward strand.
ATTTCGTCGATATCTACATTTGTGTTGCGGAACATTTTGGTACTGGATATCTCACAGTGCACTATGGGCGATTTGTCGATTTTGGCGGAATAAAGTCTAAAAATAAAGCTAGAGACAAATTTTTTTTTTAAAGGTTCGTTATATTTAACTCTAATTTCGGATTTTTTTTTTCGACAATTGGGTCACTCCTTTT
>JAEIIH010012249.1:0-22527 GCA_018904745.1 Drosophila orosa
TTTTCAAAATTTGATAAGGGGTTACATCATTAAAATTTGCAAAAATTGGGAAAATTTTTAATTTTTTAAAACGTTAAATTTTGAATATAGATTTATAAATATAATAAAAACTTACACAGGAAAGCTTTCCGAATTGAAATAAATGCATTTTTAACTTAGTTATGATCAAATTTCAAACTGCAAGGGTATAGAAATTTTTATTTCCCGAAGTAAGCTTCCATTCTTGTTTTTTTGTTGCTTTATAATTGGGCTTTGAAGTTTGGAACTTAAATCCTTATGGTAAATCGGCTTAGTTATTTCGCAATGAAAGTTCATTTTTATTTTAAGTCAGTGAGTATATAAAACTGTCACTTTATCTTTAGCAGGAACTATATTTTACTCTATTTCCCCTTCGAAGATGTTCTTCCACTGATTATAGCCCCGTTTTTGGCAAAAGAAAACTGTATTTATAGACCTGATATCCCACAGAGCTTGCAACTGGCAAAATAAGTCAAAATCAAGTGGAAAGATTTAACCAACGAAAAGAGATTGAGTAGCTTGTGACATCAGTAATGACTTTAAATTCCTTTAAAGGTGTGATTGATCTTGTCAACGTAATAATACCCTCTTAAGTAATCAGTTTCCATGTTCCTCACATGGACAAAGTTTAACAATTTCAAATTCCAATAAAATGCCGTTCACTTATCATAATAACTGACACCGTTCCTAGACATAACGGTTATAAATATTCATTTTGGCACTTAACTGGCCATGTTTTTGTGTCAGACACGAACAAATCATGGCCAAAAAAATTAAGAAAGTCAGCAGCAGCAGGCAATTACTGCATATTGAATCGCATTGAAATGCCCACGCGCTCAGGCACATTAAAATATACAGACACACACACGGTGAGAAAGGACTCTTGGAGTCACGATGCCATCGAATGAGAATTTCTCCTTGGTTCGCATTGTCATTGCTGTTTGTGCTTCTACTTCGGATGCTGCTGCTGCTGCTGGTAGGCCTTGTAGTCGGCTAATTGGATTTCATTTGAGCAACAACAACGCCGCAACAATTGCCATAATAAAAACAACAACAACAACCATGGCAACGACGACCATCCATGGCAATTGTAATGCAATTTTAATGCAAAACGAGAGAGGCGGCCAACATTTTTTATTGCATTTTTACTTTTATTTCACTTAATAGCAGGCAACAACAATAACTGCAGCGCAGCAGCAGCAGCAGCAACAACGAGAAATTGGTGCTTGGTATGAATACGAAATGATGGCAAGACCACCACATCGCCAGGCTGTGTCTTGGCAGGCGGGGGGACTCGGGGTTCTGATCCGAAAATGGGGATGGAGATGGAGCTGCAGGAGGAGGAGGACGAGATGGCAGTGGGCGGCGGCAGGGTGGTGGAAAATTAGTATGCAGCAGCGCACTGCAGTCGGATGGCAGGCACACCACCACCACCAGCAGCAGCAGCAACAACAGCAACAGCAACAGTCACCAGAACAGAACTTAGGTTAAGTGTATCCATGGATGCACAGGAAAAAATACTAAGCCTTTCTAAAAGTAGTATTGATCCTTTAATTAATGTTTATAATATAAGAAAAATAATATAAAACTTGGATAAATTATATGATATAAATATTACATATTGAATATTAAAAGACTTTAAAATTAGACATCTCTCTAGTTCCACTCAAAACTAAAGTAATCTTTAGTTTCTACCTATAAAAGAACATTAAACAAATATGTGTTTATGCCTACTTTCTCCCAGTGTATGCACTGTAACTGGTGCATGTCTCAGTCTCAGTTTCAACTGTATGAGTGTCCCTGCCGCCAACGTGGCCAGGACTTGCCACTTGACTTTATTGGCAACTTCATGGAATATTCAGCAGCCAAGTTTGGCGCAAGTGCCTCCGAATAATACCGCCTCCGGAGCAGCTCCAGCTCCAGCTCCTGCTCCTGCTCCTGCTCCTGCTACCCCGGATTTCTGTCAGCCTTGCCACCAGCTTCATTTGCTATGCATTTTTATTTGGCTCATATACAAATGGCGGAGCATGACGCGAGTTGAGTTCGATGGCGGAGCTGCAATCCAGATTGGTGGTGTGGCAGTGGGAATTCCGGAGGACAGCGCAGGACAGCCCAAGTGTCACTTAAAATGCCAATACTGATTATGGCGAGCCCCCTCTCCTACAGCTTTCAGCTGGTTGTCCCACTCACTCTCTCTCACAGGATGTCGCAGCAAGGACTTTATGTGCGGTCAGGGCAAGGCTATTATTAGTGACAGTTTTACCTTTATGCGAGTCCCGTTCAAGTGCACACACACATGCCAGGGAATACTTGTGGAAATACTAAATATATCAGTAGTTAAATATATACAGTACATACTTTGATTATGTAGATATCTTCCAGCTGCTATGGAAGCCTTTAAGCTATGTTTTAAGCCTTTAAAATATTCTTTTAAATTTTATAGTAAATATAAATTTAAAGTAGAGAATATTTAACCTTTTAAGAGGTCTGGTAAAGGTAGCATTACTTGTGTAATAGTAAGAAAAGGCACACCAACTTCCAGTGAGTTCAAACTCTCTTTTTCGCCGACTCTCTCTGTGTGTGTGCGGTTCATTTAAGTGATTTCCCTTAGCACAGGGAGGGGGTGGCAGGGCTTCCACTCCTAGACCAAGGCCGTCGTGATTGCTTTCCGAAACTCCATCCGTCTGTCCACACTTGACTTCGATTAAGGGACTGCTTGGCTAGGCTGCTTCGACTCGGTTGAATGCGTGTGTTTTTGTGTTAGCCAATTGGCCACACAATTTGCCAAGCGATAAATTAGCGCATCAATTATTGATCGGGCTTGTGGCCAAGTGAGAGAGTGTGCTTAAGACGTTTCAGCCACGTTTCCAGGCGAAAAGTGAAAAGAGAATGGCGCCCCACCACGTCGCCGCTAATCTGGCTCAAACTCCAACTCAGTCAGCAGCTGAGATTTCTAGCTCAGCGCTGTTGAAAGCCGTGAGGGAATCTTGGCTTATAAAACAACAAACTTTGGGTTTACTCAAGTATCCCTAAGCTTTCAACGTTTATTTAATATAAATTAGAAAGAAATTAAAGCATTATTACTGGTAAACCAAATAAATTATAACTACAGAGAGTATCTAATAGAATATTCCAAAATATGAAACCTATATATTGTCTATCGCGTATCCCAAAATGACTTTAATAGCCGGATTCAATTAGCAATCTCATTTTGATTGGAAATTTCCATTCTGTTAATTTCCCAGTAGCCGAGTTAACCAAAAGACTTTCGTTTTGCGACGGCAAACACTTGAAGGGTGCTTCTAATTAATTTCGCACCCATTCCCATTGCCAAGAAGGAGCTACTGATTTTTATGCCCGGGCCCTGGGGCCCTTGTGGACGCTAATGCAACCATATACAAATACTGGGGCTCATGTTTGTTGCATGTATATGGGCATTTTTAATAAGTTACTGATTTTTTTGCACGCACTTTTCCGCCGGCATCTGTATTATTCCGTATTCACCCCGAGAGGGAGGGTGCTGTTGTGCCTGTTTTATAAATTAAATATGCCCGCGCACACAATTCCAGTCGGGAAAGGAAAGGAAAATTTGGCACAATTTTCGGGGCCGGGTTAAATGGGTTTTCTGCGGGGAGCTTGACGCTGATTGCGTGGGGGTTACCGGGGGACTCCGACTCCCCGATTGCGATTGTCTGAATGTGCGACACACCGTTAAGCAGTTCATTTGTAGGCAATTTTCGTATGATTACAAACAATTTCCGCACAGTTTCGCTCGGAGTGTGTGCGATTAGCCTGGAAATTTATGGATCATACCCCGCAATGGGGGGAGTCATGATTCTTATTGTTTCAAGTGGTTTTTTGGCGGAGAGGGAATTCCTGCAGTGGTGGTGGTTATGGAATGATATGTGGCTCATAAATTGACAACATATAAGCAGTATTTTACAGAAAGAAATTATAGTTAATTTCCTTATCTTTCACCTTTTTTAACCAATTCATACAACTCCATTTGATTCCAGTTTTTACTGTCTTTTTGGCACATAAAAATAATTAAATAAGACACGCTCGTAAAAGCCTAACACAACACGAAAAACTCAGTCCCCGATGAAGCTTTCGTTTAACGTTTTTAGCTCGAGCCTCCATAAAATGGGTAAACAAATGCCACAGATCGCGGACGGACATTAGATATTTTGAAAGCAAATTATAACATTTAAGTGGCATTAAAATGCGGATCGTAAAAGTGCCTGACTCGGCGTGCCATTCCCCTGCTCGGGGCTTCGAATCGAAGTTTCTATAACCCGTTCGGGCTTTGATTTGCATATACAAATTGGCCGAATGCATTTTAATCGCCTCGATCGGGTTACAAATATTAAACAGACACCTCCTCCATAAAGCACTTATCTCAACTACCCAAGTTAATTGCTTAATTTGTTGCGACGCACCGCCCAGACCGATCTCGGGCCCTTTGGGCATTAGACAGCGACTTTGGGAGAGGGAAATGGATTCTCCTACCTGATGCCCTCGTGCTGGTGGTATTTGGTATATGGCGAACCCCTACTAGGCATGAGTCACATTCGTTGTTTTTGGGATGCAATTTGCTTATCGACACTCCGAAAACGACTCGAGAAATGCGTGTCTCCTGGCGGTGGCTTCAATAATTTTATTGGTATGACGGCGACGTTGCTGCAATCAATTAGTATTGTGACCTGTTTCTCTACCGCTCCCCAACCCTCTCCCGAGCCCTCTTCGTCCAGCTTACTGCTCACTCCGGCACTCTTATCACTTTGACGCGCTTGTTAATGAACGAGCTGAAGCTGGAGCTGCACTCGGGGAAAAGAATCCTTAAATATAAACAATATATCATTATTTATTTATTTATATTTAGTATATAAAGGAATTTATGTGGTGTAAAAATAAATTTATATGGTGTCATATGGGAGATTAAAATAGATAGCCAGATGTTTGCTCATCAGCATCCTCATCAGGTTTTCGAGGTGTAATTAGAAGACACTTGTCTATAAATCTGGCAACTAACAATCTGGAGAACGGCTCGAATGTGGTTCCTTTACAGAAAATACAGAAAACCATTTTAAATCAGTACAAACATTAAAATATATATGATATAAATATGAATAGGAAAGAACTCTCTACTCGAGTAACCCACAAATTATTTCATACTTTTTAAAGCAATTTGTAAATATTGCAAACTCCTTTTTTAAGAATTTCTTTGCATTTTAATGATAATTATTTTTTTTTTATAATAATAGTTTTTTTCAGTGCACCATTTTTAAACATCTTGAGGTCGAGATTCCCCTGGAGTGGATGCCAATCCTCACCCTGGCCCCTCTTTCCTCTCATATTTTGATGCATCGATCTGTGAGCGACTTTGTTTTGTGCTTTTGTTATGATTATTGTTATGGCGCCGTTTCTTAAAAGCTTTTTGCTTAAAACGCATTTAAAATGCTAATTAAAATGTGTTTATTTCTTAAAGCAAATCGTTGAGGAGTCTCTGTTCGAGGTGTTTAATATTTAATTCTGTCTGGCCTGTGAGCTGAGAAATGGCCCCAATGTAGGGTAACAAATGGGTGTGCAACTGAAACTGAAATCAAAATCAGAAACCATTTTTCAAATTGCTATGCAAATTAGCGTTTTCCATTTATTTTGCCCGTACACCTATTATTCTTTTTTGCGCTCCCCGTGCTCTCTGTATAACTAATGAAAAAATTCATCCTTGCTGGCCCGTCTGTTCCCAAAACAATTAAAAATGGCAAAAAGGTTGCCGTGGGAGAGCCGGGATTGGGATTGGGCTCCATGGCCGCCTCGTTCATCATGCGAAATGCACTTTAGTGGAAATGAAAAAAGCCTTTCCGGCAACAAGACGGGTGAAAGCGGAGAGAGGGCCGTGAATCACAGTTCATTAATTTCAAATGGCCTCAAGCCGGTGTCAGCCTGGAGGCCTCCTCGTCCAGGTGTTGGGAAATGCATCCAGCGGCCTGGAGCCGGAAAATTGCCTTGGCCAACTGACAAATGAAACTTGTTTGCTCCTCCGCCGCCGGCTGTCGTTGAAGATGGGGGGAATGGGATGGGCTGGCCGAGTCCGAGTCCCAAAGCTCTCTGACAAGTGGGAGCGACACGAACGGCGGCGAGTGGGAGGCTGCAGCTAATGGTGATAGAACAACATCGGGGCTGTGCCAGCCTCTTGAATATTTAAAAATGGCCGCCCTGTCATTAGCGGAAGAATGATGAACATTGACTCGGAGAGTTTCCAAATACGTGTGGGAATGGGTTGTACAGCGAATCTCAATTTTAAGAGCAAACTTTGGCCGAAAACTATGAGAGAAGGGTTGTATTTTAACCTGGCAAAGCCAAAGATTGATGATTACAATAACTTATAAAGAGCATTTATTCTTAGAGAACATTTAGCAGCTTGATTTAGTCTTACAATTGGCCTTCGTTAAGCCTGTTTAGATTAATAATTCAATCTATAATTGTTTTAATATATTTAAATTCAATAACATCATAAACATCTCCTTTAGAGTTCGCACTCTCCAATTACTACCTTCAAGATACAAATTAAGTTAAAGATTTGTGTTTTTCCCATAATTATGTAAACTTGGAGACCGGTAAACATTTGTTGTATGCTTTTTATTTCTTTATTTCATCCATTGACAAGTCAAGTGACAAAGCCTGATGTAGTATGTCTGTGCAGGCCTAAGATGACGCCATCGAAAATCCCCCTTGTACCCAAACCCCATGTGACACTTTCCGACGCCAAAACACTCTCATTGGCCAGCTTCCATTACACCCACACTGCGTCCGATTCCGATTCCAATTCCGATTCCGCTGTCAGCGCCAGCGTCCTCCAATTGCTGACTTAATGGATCGCAAGCGCTGCTAATAACTCTCCGGGAGAGGGCCATAAAAGTGTGCCAACTTGGTAATCCAAATCGGATTCTCAGACCAAACACGGCGGAAATTAAAAACTCAGCCGCAAAACCGTTGTTAATGACAGCCGAGGCACACGCAGAGCAGGAGGCGGACGCGGGACAGGATCCAGTATCCAGTATCCAGTATCCAGTCCGGGCCAAAGCTCTGACCATGTGTGACAAATTGACGCTTTTTAATTTCGCCCTGCACCCACACCTCTCGGAACGGAAAGCGTTCAGGTTTTCACCTGATTGATGGCATCGTTGTGGTTGTTCTGCTGCTGCTGATGCCTTTAAAAAGGTGTTTTCATTTTGCATTCGGAAACATCGACCTGATTAATTGTCTCGCACAATCGAGGGGGCAAGGGGACTGAAGCCATACGGTGACTCTACACGGCAATAAAAAGTGGTAACAAAATAAGGGCGGGAATACAAGATTACATTGAATCCTTTGGGTAGCTACTTCTTCACCTCTGATAACTTCTTCCCATTTGCAAAATCAAAAGTTATAGTTCTTTCTTGATTTTAATTATAATAATTTCAACAGCCTCATGACTTTTTCCTCAGTATATTTTATTTAACAAATGATGTGCATGTCTGGGGTGCCGATAAGTAGCCGGCGAAATGCAGTCGGAGCTCATAATAGAGTTGAGGTGGTGGCATGGCGACGACTGACTCCTCGAGGACCGACTCCTCGACGCGACTGCAGCCAAATCAAAATGTTAATGACACTCTCAATACAGTTATCACGGACAGGCTCGCGGAGGCCCCAGGAGGCACCCATACCATACCTTTTAACATTTTTGCCATACCATCCGCGACGTTGCTGTTAAGTTGTCATTTCCATTATGACCATGTCGCTTTAGCATTTAACAAATAGTTGAGACATTTACAAGCGGCGATAAGCCTCGTCGAATGGATCGTTCTTGGAGTGGGCCTGCGACTGGAGCTGGCACTCCGAAATGCTCGGCGATTTGTGGTAATGTATTTATGCCGGAGAGCTAATTGATGTCGCCTTTATACGGCGGGGCAACAAAGTTTAATATTCATTCGGCCAGCGTCTGCCCGGCCTGTCATACATTAATCAAAGCCAGCGGCCATAAAGCCTCATAAATATATGTTACATCCATGCAGTCGGGGCCCACACAGGTCCAGTCCATAATTGCCTGGCGCTTCGGACAAGCTAACACGATAATGTGACAAGACAAGTCAACGGCGCATCAGAAACTTATCGGGGAAGCCACAAAGCAACAAAGAAGAGACCCCCGGACCGGATGTGGATGTGGATGCGCCTCGTCGGCCATGCTTCGGCCCGTTTTCGTCCACTCGAACAACAACTAAAAAAAGCTAGCAAGAACTCTGTGGTTAAGTTTCCCGACCATACATATACCGGGCACTCATTCCCTTAAAATTTCATACTTACTAAGGAGAGGAAGTAGTTTAGAGAATAACTTTTACTTATCTGGTGCATAATTTCTTAAAATGTTGCATTATTTTGAACCATTCAATTTATATTCAAATAAAATATTAAACTTGATGAGTTAGTTAGTTAAATCATGAAATTGTATTAAAACATGCCCCAATTTGAAGTTACATTTGCATATATTAAAATACACCCATTTATCTTAACTTACTTTCCAACCAACAAAGTTTAAAACTGTCTTAGCCTTCCAATTTGTAAAAAAGGCTAAAATATAAACAAAAATTGTTTCGAGTGTTTCATTATAGAGCCCTTCGTGTCCAAGCTAGTGTGTTGACAAGAGGTCAAAGCTGAGCCCAGTGAATGAAAGCCAAGAAAAATGATAAAACGATAAAGCCCCACAAAACACACATTCACAGTCGTGAGTTAAACAAAGAAACCTATCGAGAACATAAATATGCATATCGAAAATGGCTGAGACAATATCAATTTGTCAGGAGATATGATAGAGGCAATGGCGGGAGAGACTTGGTCTGGCCTCGTTGGTGGGCGTTTCCATTGTTACCAAATGGCCAGCGAAGCAATTTGAAATCGATTTGTCATTGAGAAGAAATTGGGCATATGGCATGCACGGTAAAAAATAAGTATAGTATCCTTTGGAGTAACATGACTTGCTAACTTCAGATGGAACTAACAATTGTTTCTAATTTTGGATCAAGCAAACATCTCTCAGAAGTATCAAACTATTTATCTCAGAAACTATTTAAGCTATCTGCTATATGAAATAAAATAAAAATATAACCTTTTCAATCAAATTGAACTTGGTGTGGGTTTTCTTCAAGTGTCTGTTCTCTCTTGCTCTTCATTACCAATCATTTGCAATGATCATTTCCGTGAACCGAGTCAGACCTTTTGAGGCAATGGCAATCAGCGAAAATACTTCCGATGAGATCAGCTCCGATTGTAGACCGTTTATTGCAGTTTTTAAGATACCCCTGACTGGCCTTGCCTTGCATCAGCACGTCCGGCGTACACCCTGCGTAATTTTCGCAAAACGTTTTGTTTGAAATTGAAATTGGTTTTGTTTCGCAAGACAATTTAAACCGCAAATCGGGCAAAGCGATAGCCCAGCCCCTAAGGGGGACCGTTTATGAGTGAAACTCTGAGAACGGGAACGGATTTGAGAGCGATTTGGCATCGTAGCTCCGACTGCACAAAGAACGAACTACAAAATTGGACACGGCGCATCAGGCAGGCACGTTTCGTATTAGGGAAATCGTCGGGGCCGTAAAGACATTCGTCGTTGCAATTGGCTTGGACTCTGGCCATGATGGCCGACAGGCCGACAGGCAGAGGGCCAAGACGGAGACAGATGCAGATTCACAGCGAATCAATTTCAAATAGCATTCATCGCTTTGATCATCAACAAGTCAACGTCATCATCATCCGCAGAGAGCGAATCGCTGATTGCCGCAAAATCACTTTTGCATTGCGACCGGCGAACGAAAACTCTTCAAGCTGATGTTGATGAAAACGATTTTAAATTATTTTATTGCAATTGCAAAATTGTATTGCCCCGACCGGGTACATGTTTAGACTCTGTCTCTGTCTCTGCCTCTGTCTCTGGGTTTAACTCTGGCTTTAGCTCTCGCTCCGGCTCTGGCTTTTCCATGGCAGACTGCGTTTTGGCTTACGGCTCGCCAGCCGCATGGCTATATCAATTTTTTGCGCTTTTTCTGTTTTATTGCTACTCCATTAAAATTGAATTGACTTTTTGTTGTTGCTGGCCGGCCGTTTCTGCTGCTATTGCTGTGGTGCCTGTTATTGTTGAAAATATAATAATGGTTATTACGCTGAAACGATTGTGCGATTGTTGTTAAATTAAAAATTATTGATTATGCCGCAGTACAGCAAGGGAAAAATGTTGGTATACATGAAATTGGTTGTCATTTAAATGTATACACTTAAAATCTATGACTAGCATAAACTTATGGAACTATTTATTATGGCGTATTAATAAATAAATTCCTTCATAGTTTCCTTACATTAAATTGTACTTATAATTATATAGGAGAACCTTTGGCTGAAATCTGTTTAATTGCAGCTTGACTACCTCCTGTCAAGCGTGTAATATATTTTGTAGATATACATATAGATGTATATAACATTAAAATATCAAAAGAAAGATGAGATAAGAGATATGTATGTATTTTTATGTATACTCGCATATATCAGTAGGTGATCAACCGCTCTGAAGCCAGCTCCTAGGAATGGGGGTCCTAGTCCGCCAGTTCCTGCTGATATGTATAATCCTTGCAACAGATATATATACGACTAAATAATAGTCTAGTCTGGCGATGGTAAACAAGGTTTCTAGCTCAGTTTTTCACAATTCGTGATGGGAATATTTTTTTAGCAATTATTTTCTGACTTTAAATAATTTCGATACTGATCTAGATTGGGAATATATACATATACATAGCTCTAACAATTTTACATATTTTTTTCACATGTAGAGAATTTACAATGTAAGCTGACGTTACATTTACAATGTAAATTTTACATACATGACAAAAATGATTTGTGTTGAGTGTTCAGCGCCATCTATCGACGGCGCCTTATGACAGTTAACATTAATTTTATTGATATTTTTTTAAACAAAATAAATAAACAATTAACAAGAATGGCAGCTAACTTTGGAAAACCAAAGTTAGTAATTTGATAAGAGGCCGAATTTGAAATCCATTTAAACTAAGCCAAAAAAGCATTTCTGTGCTAGTTTAAATTGGCTTAACAATGGGAATTAAATTCCCAATTCTGAATAAAATTATAATACCCCGTTAGGGTATAATAACACCGATATTAAGGTCGCTTCATCTATGCAATAATACTCCATTTGTATTAGTAAAACAAGATTCATTTACAAAACCCATTCAAGTATGCATTTAATTTAAGCAATACTACAACTCGTTTAAGAAAGGTACTTATAAATACGTAAATAAATATACTGTAAACATTTGGAACCCGCTCGGAGTGTGACAAAAAAGAGTTCCGAGTAAAATCGCAACGAAACAATATAAAATGGCACAACATACAATATCTCTTTCGACTTGAAGGCACTTTGAATTGTCATTTAACGAAGCACACATCGTCTTCGTCACTTGAGGTGCTCATGGTTTGAACCCGACGTCGCTTGTTGGCAGGAGCGACCGGCTGTAGATTTCCCAATCGACGTTGCCGGCGCCGCTCCTTGAGGATGCGCTCGGCCTTTTCCAGCGGACACTCCGAAACATCCTGAATGGTTGAGCTGTCGTCGTCAACGATAAAGGAGCAGGCGAGATACTGAGACGCTTCCGCCTCCACTGGCTGGGAGAAGATGTGAGACTCGTCGCGGTACACCTTCGGGGCAGGCATTTTAAAGGCACCTGGCCTCTGAATGGGGCTCCTAGAAATATATAACATTAATAAGAATTGTTGAAATAAATACAACTTACTCGCTACTCACCTCACGGCCTGCAGGTACATGGCATGCACGTTTGTGTCATTGGGATCATCGTCATCATCGCTAGAAACTATCACAGAATCCTTCAGATATGTGCCGATCGTAGTCTCGGCCTCCTCGTCGTGGTCAGAGCCGCTTTTATCGGCCTCATCGACAATGAACGAATTGAATTTGATGCGCTTTTGACGCGGCTTTGGCGGTGGCGGTGTAGGCGTGGTCGGCGTTTCCGGCTCCATTTGCGTGCAAGGAATCTGTTCGTAGTCATCAGAGTTGTAATCGGCCACCAGGGGCTTCTTCTGCTCGTCCTCATCATCGGAGCTAATGACAATCTTACGCTTCGATGGGCGACGCACAATAGGCGAATCCTCCTTCTCCTCCACCTCCTTGGCCGAGGCATTTGTCGAGGTCAGGCGATGCAGGGACTCTGCCGCCTTGGCCATGCGTCCGCGTCCTCGCATTCGATTGAGGTAAAGGTCGAAAATGCTCGGGGATTTCTCCTGCGCCAGTGGATTGGTTTTCTTACGACTTTCCGGCGACTGAAGGTTTGCAGGTAGCTGAGGCGTCTTGGCTGTTGCTGCCTTGGCTTCCAGTAGATTGATTGTCTTACGTCTTTCCGGCGACTGAAGGTTTGCTGAAAGCGATGGTGCCTTTGCTTCCGCTGCCTTGGCTGCCAGCTTGGTGGCGAGGCTTTTTCCAGCTGGCTTCCAAGGTGACAGCGATTCGGATGCAAATATATCTGGCGAGACATTGCGCGAAATGGACTTGGATGGGGTTATCGGAAGAGGTTCGTTCTCCTTCGCTTCGGCATTGGGCGACGGCGTGGTATTATTCTGGCCCATTAGCTCCAGTTCTTCAGCCATGGGTTCTAGGAAATCCATCAGGTCAGGACTTAGCTCCGTCTTTGACTTCTGTTGGGTCAACTTGACTTCCTCGTCCATTGGCTCCAGAAAATCGTCCAAATTTATCTCCAAATCATCTAGTGCGGATTTTGTTTCCATTTTTAGATCTGCACTGGGCTCCAAACTTTGTCCACTTTCCCCTGAGCTTATTGGATAAACCTCACTTTCAGCTGCAGGTGGATTCTCTTCTCTTACGGATTCCGTTTCACAAACGGATATCTCAACAGGTTCGCTCTTTAGAAGCGACTCACTGCCATTCATTAGGCAGTTCAGGCGCCCCAAGTTGTCGCCCAAATCAGTGTCCTCCTCTTTCTTCTCCTCTTGCATTGGTTCGAACATCAGTTTGCTCAAGGGTTTTACCCTCAGCGGTGTGGAGCTGTGCTGCACTGCATCGCCAACGGAAAAGTTCAACTGCTGGCTCAGGTACATGGAATCACACTTGACGTCTTCTGCTGGCTGCTCTTCCCATTCGTCTTCTGACCATGATGTCTCCACCATTTCACCAAGTTGCTCGTTCACCGTGTCCGCCAGACTCCGCAGCTCCAGCTTCTCCAGCAGCTCCTGCTTCATTTCATAATTATCCGAGTTTAGGCCTTGCTCGTCCAGGCCCTCGAATATGCTATCACAGGTGGCCTTAAATTCCCTTTCTCTGCGTTCGTCCAGAGGATTCTCCAGCTCCTTGAAGGTGATCTCTGCCAGGGACTGCTGCTCCGCCTGCAGAAGCTCCTCCAACTTGTCGGTTCCCCCGCATATATCCAGGAGGAGTTTATAGTTGTTCCTGGTTCTCTGTTGGCGATTGTTCAAGCGATCGTCGGCGATCTGCAGCTGACTTTGCAGCTGCATCTTCGAGTGGGTTTCTCTGAGGAAGACGGGATTGCTTTGCAGCAAGTAGAGCTTCAATGGGCGCGGCAACTGCTGGTCCTGCAGTTGGCAAATAAGATCTGACTGGGAGTCCGCCAGGAATGGCTTATTCGACTGCAGGAAGCGGGTGAGTTTTCGCAGGCGCTGGACCTCTTCCTGACTGTTGCTCACAGTGGGCTGTGCTGCCTGGGTGTCGACGAGAAAGCTGTTAAGGGGCACACTTCGCCGGGACACTTCCTGCCTGACCATCTGCTGGGAGGCTTCGCTCATGTGGTAGGGCTGCATGCCCTGAGAGATTCCCAGTTGGCTTTCTGGAACTGCGGCTTCCTTGAAGAATCGCTTTATAGTGCAGGCCTTTGCAATCGGTTCCTTGCGTTTCCTTGGCTCCTTTGCATTGCCAGCCGACTTGGCCTTGCCACCAGTTGGCTTCTCCTCCAGAGCCACCTGCTCCATGAGCTTCTCCTCGCATTTTGGCTGGAATTGCGACGGCACCATTCGTGGATTCTGCTCGTACAGCGACATCTTCACGACGGAGGAGTTCAGAAGCTTCTTGTTCATCTGGTCCTTGTGGGCCAGCACATCCTTGAGCACCTGCTGCTCCCTTCCCTCCGTCACCAGCATCACCACCTCGCCGTTCTTCTTTCTGCCAGTGCGTCCGATTCGCTGCACGAAGCGGGTGGGATTGGAGCTGCAGATGTCGAAGCAAACGATCATCTCCACCTCGCCCACGTCGATGCCCTCCTCGCCGATTGAGGTGGCCACCAGGACGTTGCTGGTGCCGGATCGAAAGTCGGCCATAATCTGCAGCTGCTGCTTCTGGGTGAGCGCATAGCTGGCCCCCACCGTGTTGCCTTGGCCGACAAAGCAGCGCGGGCGTAGCTGCGGCCTGTGCTGGAGGAGTAGGCGGTGGATCAGCATCACGGACTCGCGGTACTCGCAGAAGACGATGGCCCGGGAATCGGCATTGGCCTGCGGATGGGGATATGTTATATTTAATAAATAAATTAGCGGGGCAAACCTACCTCAAAGTGCTGGACCAACACTTGTCGCAGCTGCTCATACTTGGCATGGCCAAAGTCCAGGTCCGCTGGCAATGGAGCTACTTCACCATTTGTCATTTTCCCCGTGCTGTAGTCCAACGGATTGGCGCCCAGCTCCTGTCGCACCTGCTCCACCAAGTCCCTCAGCGCGCGATCTTTGGCCAGGACAAACTTCTCGCGCCCGTCCTCGTCGGCGTCGAAACTGTTGACGAACACTCGGAGGCCGTGTCGCTCCATCAGTTCCAGCGAGTGGTACATGCTGATGCACATGGCAAAGTTGCCCATTATGATGTTGTGATCCGGGTGCCGCTGGCCCTGCGCCGAGGAACGTTCGGTGAAGAGTTTCTGCTCGTAGAGCAGGTTGTTCTTGCTCATGCCTCCCTTGTTTCCCCTCAGAATGTCCGCCTCGATGAGCTGGCGAAGATATGGCTCAATAATCTGCAGCAACTTCTCCCTGGGCTCCTTTATTCGGTCCTTCAGGGACACGACTATGGTTCGAATAGTCCGCCGGTGGATGTAGGGCTGCACATCGATCGAATTGTCCCACCGCACCTGCAGGTTGCATATGTAGAGGTTCTGGCACACCGAGGCCACGTCCTCCATCGTCCTGCCCGGAGTGGCGGACAGGGCGAGCATCCGGAAGTTTCGGTTGTGCGCCATCAGACAGTCGGCCACCTGGGTGTAGGCATAGCGGCCCTTGGCCCGGTGCGCCTCGTCCACCACCAGCAGCTTGATGGAGTTGAAGGGAAAGGTGGAGGAGCCGTCGGCCTCCAGCATGTCCGAGTGCACAACCTGGGGCGTGGCGAAGAAGACGCGCTTGGTGGCCCACAGCTGGGCTCGTTTGGGTCGCGGCAGCTGTCCTGTGGATCAAAATGATAAATTCAAACCAGAACTATGCTGTACTCTTCCCAAATCCTTACCTGTGAGCTGCACTGTATCGGCTGCGGCAAATGGCATTATCTTCTGGGAGGCATTGATCTGCTGGGCCACCAAAGGCCTGGTGGGGGCCATGAATACGATCTTTCCCTTCGGATACCACCTATAGAAGTTGTACATCACCACCGCTGCTATGAAGGTCTTGCCCAATCCTGTGGGCAACACCACCAGGGTGTTCCTATACAGCGCGGAGTGGACTATGCTGTGTTGGTAGGACCGCAGGGGCAGATTTTTCGGGTAAATCCAACTGTGTCCGGTGGCCATATCGAAGCCCTCGCAGGCCTCATCCTTCCCATGCATCTCATTATTTTCCTGGGCAAAGAAGTGGGCGTGGAAGTGTGGATTTCTCTTTTTGAGCATAAACAATTACAAACCTCGGTTTCCTGCTGTTCATGCACCGCCAAGGCCGCCACCAGCTCCTCGTCGTCGGGCCAATCGTCGTCCATGTTAACGTTGATGCGTGGAAATGCTCATTTAAGCGATTAGAGGTATTGATAACGCTTAATCAAAGCGATTAGATCGAATCAACAATTTGTTGTTTTTTATTTTGTTTTGTTTTGAAATTTCTTCCACTAGAGGTGGAAGAACATCGATGGCGCTGTCGATACAGCCGAGCAGTCTGGCAACGCTGTTGGCTCGAGACCGAAAAGTCCAACGCTGCCAGACTGTTCGGTTTCGAGTAATTATCGCTTCCGCCTAAAAGATGCATAATTTTTTGAGTAGACATAAATATAACCCCCAAAAGTATACCTTAAAACAGAAGTGGGATTTCACTTGCCATTTGTTGGGATAAAATTAAATCTCGAGATGCTCATCTATTTGAAACGAATTATTGGGAAAAAATAAGAATAATCTTTTCTATGATGTACAGACATAGTTATCCATAGCGATTCGACATAAGAATACTCCCTGAAATACTAAGAAAAATGGCTATAGTGGTTCCGGAAACGGATAAAAGACACCGTGTCCACAGTCAAGCCCCATTAAATGCCACCAGTTCGTAATTAGGCGCCCACACTGCCTGAATTGGCGAGTACTTGAGATATTTTTGAAGTAGATCAAGTGATTATCTTAAATTAGGCGCTTCCATCGAATGCTGTTCCGGCTGTAATGTTTTTGCAAGTGGAAATTGCATGGTAACTATGAAGAGGGTAGGTTATATGCAGTGCTCATTATAGGTAATAGTAGAAAAGATCTTATAGATTTATGGGTCGAAAATATGTTATCAGTTTTGATATTTTTTTAAAGAAAAATGTGAAAGAGTAATGTATTGAATAGAGAAACCCGGAGAAACTTCTTCGACATCCACTACCTTACCTTGCTTAGAACTACATATAGTCCTTAAAGGCAACCTAAGCAAAAAACCAATGTCAGGCAGAGAATTACAACCCTGCCCATGTTATAGAGATAGATCAGTCACGCATTCTGGCCCAAGTTAAACGGAAAAGCATACATAAATAGAGTGGCAATCTCATTTAGAAATCTACACTGCCAGAGAGCCTAATGATCATTGACCGTGGATCGGAATCGTAGGGTAAGGTAAGGGGAATTGTACTAAATATACGCAGATAAAAAGCACGAGCAAACAACGCTCGAAAATGTAATTATATCGCATTATTTGTCATTTCGAGCAAATGAATTGAAACAAATTTAGTGTGACAAATGAATTGTTCACTTACATGGGGGTACGTGGTACGCTGGTAGTGGCGCTGGTGCAGGTGCAGGGCAAAGGGGGCGGTACTGTCGGGACTGGCTGCGCCATGTTGGCAGCCACTGTGAGCGGGGGAAGTACAGAAATACATACTCGCGGGTACACGAGACACACTCAATTTGTTGGCTCTCTAGTCAATTTCATTTCATTTGCATGAAGTTCTCCGTCTCCGTCTCCGTCTGTTCGGGTCTGCCTCTGCACGTGTGTGCGAGCGCTATCTGTGGGATATCTGTAGGCCATACAGGCATGCCGTTTGCCTAATTCAGCTTTATGAGCCATGTCTAATTACCAAATGAATTGTGCAATTATTTATTTTTGTTTATTAATTGGTCGCCGTACTAATGAGCCTAATGACCAGATATCCCCGACTATATATGCATGTATCTGTGGCTAGGTTGTATTCAGATTCAGGCACATCCTATATGCAGATGAGTCAGAGATTATCGCCGATTGCCTGCCCGACATGGCCAACATAAATGTCATGACTTATGAGGCTTGCGGTTGGCCAATATTCCTTCTCGACGCCAAGTCGCCGAGTTACGAGTAATTGTGGCTACGATCATAACGAGCACTTTCCATACAAAGTTGCCTTCTTCTTCGCTGGAGCGGAAGCAGCCAGCATGGCAAAAGGGCCACAACCATTTATGCAAAGTGCTTTCGGCCGGAGATGGGTGCGTGCGGGGTCCCAGACACTCACAGAATATAGGTTTAGCTTTTAGCTGTTTTTATATAAAAATCCATCTTTCGAAGAACCCATCATCTTCTGGCGCGTAAGCGGGCAATGCATTTGCGGCTTGTGCAACTCATTAGCACTTATTAAAATTAAGTGCTGTGGGGGGACCTCGGGCGGAAATGGGCCTGGATTTGCGGTGCCGGTTACGATGCCATGGCGACAGCTGTCCCAATGGGTAATCAACATTTCAGCAATTGTCTGCCCGCGTTGCAGTGGAATTAGCTGCTGCACTTGGAGCTGCAGGGGCACTCGGTCGGTTTCCAGGTCTTCGGGTTCAGCGGCGCGTGTCGCCAAGAGACAAACAAACAAACGAAACACAAATGCAATTCAAAATGGCTGCCAATTATCTGGGCTGCCATATTTGTTTCCCCCGTTTGTTGCCGGGCAATAAAACATTTCATTTGTTAGCCAGCACCCTGAGTTTGTTGTTTGTTAGAAGTTACTTGTGATAGGCAACCAGGAAAAAGGTCACTGTTCAGAAAAAGCTTTAAATAGATAATTGAAAAGTATTCTTTATTATTATTACATATTACAATGCTTAATAGATTATAGAATTCAAAATTTTATTTATGTAGAGCTCTTACGAATATTAACAAAGTAAATTTAAAATAAAATCTTATTTGCACATTAGCTGGATTGCCAAAAATTGCAGTCATCTCGTGTCTTCAAGTAGTTTGTTAAGTTTGTTTCCCCAACACCTGCAGTGGCCAGATACTCCAAAGTCCGGACCCATCAGGACACGCCCCTTGCCGAGCCACAAACACTTCACACTTTCACAGGCAACAGCAAACCAAAAGGGATGCGTCGCTGTGAATCAACAAAATTAAATAACAAATTGGTCAACACAATTTCATTATAAAGGCAATAGCCATCTCCCTTCGAAAGAACACATCAACCCTTCATCAGATTACCGGGCAGCTGCAGGCGCCGTCGCCGTCGCCCAGTCGATGCTCAAATCGATTATCCTGTGGCCAATCCTTTTGCATACGAATACGTGCCGCACCTGTTGTCATGGCCTAATCGAGCTGCTCTCCTCTAAGTGCGGTCTGCCATGCGAGCCGGTGGGATGGCCACGGCCTGATGACTATCGACTCTAATGGCGTCCAGGGCATCAAATTGACCGACAGCTTTAATGGGCGCCGAAAGAGACAGTTCGGGCCGGGGCTTGCGCCCTCTTAGCGTTAGCCTGCAAATTGGTCACGGCCAAGACAGGCCAACACAGGCCATCGCAGGCCAACAGGATGTGCTTATGCCCGGAGAGCACGCAGCTCTCCGCCTCTCCAGCTCGTCGGCGGTAGGTGTGAACTCTCAAAAACTGTGGCCGTTGCATAATTATATGCAATTTTATACCGAATGCACTGCCCATTGCCCTTGATCGTTGATCCTTCCTAGAAGGACGAGCTACCGAGTTACCTGCTGGGTTCTCCTTCCGATCGGAGTCTTCAATGAAAGCCGCCTATTTGCTCGTCTAATATGCGGGGGAGGGACTGTTCTGGCAGCTGGGGTGAAAAATAAAGAACGGGACAATCCGCACGGGACACAAGTGCATTTTTGTAACAACAAGGAGTTGTATAATTTTCTACTTCATTATATCATTTTATTTTAGGAATTTATTAAAGAACTCTGTAGTTCACAAAGTTAAAATTGATTGCTTTGGCACACTTTTCCAATAACGAATACATTTTTACTGAGGTAATTAAATCATCCCAATTGTGTACAGTCTTGTAGGATCCCTTTGAGGTAATTTTATAGCATTTTTATTTTAGTTAAAACACTTAAAGATTATTTACTAAGTTTCTTAAGGTTGAAATGGCATTGGAAATATTATTTTTCACTTTTATGGCGATTTATTATGCTGGAAAAATTGTTTATTAATATTTCTGGATTCCCTAAAAAGGATTGGAAAGACTGATAAGACAAAACTAATACACAAAAAGTTTGCATAACTATTTCTATATCATTCGAAAGGCTGTTAGGAAACCTATGCAAATCTATATATAAATATTTTGTAAGTCGAGGAAGTTAGTTAGTACTTTAGTAAAATCATGAAATTCCATGGAGATTACAATTTAAAATGAAGAACAAAATATTACATTTAAGACAATTTTAATGATGTTACGTGACTAGGCTCTTGATGTTGATCAAGAATATGTATGATTTATAAAACTCTATTTAGAAAAATCACTTTCCAATTAAAAATTAAGTGTACAAATTTATATCGTTCATCCTTTTGATTAAGGAAAATTATACTGTAGTGGCTTTTTTAAAATATCCAGCAAATATCGTGCGCGTGCTTAAGCGCTACTAACTTGTCTATAACTTAGCTTAATTAGCAGTCAATATCACGCACTTCATATCGTCCAATTAATTTAGCATATTACTGCGGCTAACAACGAGTTACAATGTGCTGGTGTCGGCGTTGCTCCCTTTGCCGTTGTTGCAACGTGGCAATTAGCTGGCTGGCAACATCGTTGCTCCGGAGCTGGCTGCTTCGTTTGTTGCAACAGCGCCAAGTCAGTTGGAGCCGACATGCAAATCAGAAATCACCATATTGCATGTTAGTCCCCCACATCTCGCCCTTAGTAGTAGTCCCCCCTAGCCCCACCCCGTGCCCGGTGCCTAATGATAGAGCTGACGGGCGGTGCAGTAAACGTCAAAACGTCAAGCGTCTATTAGCCTGATTTTTGCATGCGTCGGAGCTCCCGTCTCTCCGTCTGGACCCATCCGTCCGCCACCTCGCTCTGTCGGCCCTTCAGTTTACGAAATTGGCTGCGGGCTATACTGCGTTATAATCCTAGAGGCATATATGTAAATAAGGTGGTGCACATTGAAAAAAAAATGAAGTAATATACTACACACAGTTAGGGATAACATTTTAAAGGCAAAATGTAGATGCCAGTTACCTGACATTTTGGCTAAACATTTAAGAAGTTCTTCTATGTCAATAATTGTTTAATGAAATATTTAAGAAACCAGGAGATATATTAAAAGGTTTTGTTGTTAGGATTTTGATTTACTTCTTTTATCCTTGATAATAAAATTTATTATTATTATTTATATTTATAACTCTATTCATTTTCTATTCATTTTTCAATAACAAATTACCTGAATTAAAATGTGGACCTAAGAAAGATTTTAATTCCCTAGTTTAAATGTATAATTAATACAAATTCCAGGTAAAATGTTGATTGTATGATCTAAGTCAGCGAAGGGCACAAGATCTAACGGTTTGAGCAGCAGCTCAGCCAGCTGCCTTCGAAAAGAGATAACGGTTTGAGCAGCGTGAGCAAATTGAGGCACGGCGTGCCCATCGCTGATCTTAGTCGCTGATTAAAGTTAGGAAAGACAATAGCTTTTTCCTAGTTATTTTTTGATGTAACACACATCATAAATAGAAAACGTATGCCAGGATTTTACCAGTGCACTTTTTTTTGCATGCTATGAGCTATTTTAAACAAGCTAACGAAACTCTGACCAAAACCCCTTCACCTTTACCTTGCTTCCCCTCCGTCCAGGGCCCAGCATCGGCTTTGTTTGTTCGTTAACATTCTAGGCTTAAATGCCATAGTTGAGTGTTGCATGCAACGGACTTACAATGTTGTCGTAGTTACAATACTTAGTAAATTTAGGCGTTTTTGTGCTGTTTTGTCAGCGCGTTCTCCCAAAATTCGTGTCATGCGCCCGTGCAATTTAGCGTTTAATGAGAAGGCGTTCGTTGGTCATTAAACTGCAGCCCCCTCAAATGGCCAGCACGTAATTGTGACTTGGCTCTTTTTTGTTGCTGTTGTTCCTCTTGTTGTTGTTGAATTTCTGTGTATAGCTGCTTATTAATGCCGGTGCTCTAAGCAGCTCGTAAAGCCACTTGCGTGACACTTCAATGCTCCGCTTTGCCCACGATGCCGACGTAGTACTATACACGTAATTACGGGTTAAGAGAGACACGCCTGAGGAGCTGCACTGCGTTGTCGTTATAGTTGGCCCACCGATGCGTTCAGCGAAGACGAGCCAAATCGATTAGTTTGTTTTGGCCACCAAGCTCATCATCATTGTTATGGCCCGATTGTGTCACACGTACTTGGCAGCGAATGGGAAAAACTTTAACTTGATATGTGGTTTGATATTGGGAGCGTTTTTAGGTAGTGTTCACACATCCGGCTCGAAGGACCAACATGTCTAAACTTTAAGAAAACGTCTTGTCATTTGTGAGTTTGGTATAAAAACTGATTTTATTATTTATTTTTCGTCACCTATATAGCTAACATGGAATTTAAATTTATTTGTTATATTACTAAGACCAACGCAGTGGCCAAAAGTTCCCGTGGAAAGTGAAAGCTTTGCACTTATTGGCCGCTTAAAGGGCGCTTTTATTCAATTGTATATATTCTTATTAATCATTAATTTGGTTCATATATAGAGGTGTTCATGTGTGAACAGGTAGAGTTTGCTTTAGAAATTTATTGTGACTAATTAACTTTCTAACATGA
>JAEIIH010012251.1:0-21039 GCA_018904745.1 Drosophila orosa
ATGTTATGAAAGTTAGTATTACGATTTCAAAATGTTTTGAATTTTATCAAAGCTTAATATGTGTTTCCTGTTAGTGTACAAGTTCAAACTGCAAGGGTATACAAACTTCGGTTATCCGAAGTTAGTTTCCTTTGTTAAGTTAGGTATAGTTTTTATGTATGTTTAATATCACATTAAACACATTTACTTGCTAACTAGCTGTTTATCTGCCCGAAAAATGTAATGCTGACATTAGAAATCAACTCTCAGTGGCGAAACCTTCAAGCTTTAAAGTGGCGCCCGAACGCGGACTCCAGCTTGCTGTTCAACCCACTTAAACCCTGCTTTATAGTCAAAAATATATCTTGCCATAAACTAGATTTAATATTTTGGTATAAAGTAATGAAATATTTATAAACAAATTATTTTGTTACTTTATTTGCATAAAACACAACTTGGAAACTATTTTATCTCAGCATATGTAAGTGTAGTCAAAAATTACAAAATATACATTGGCTTACAGCTTATTTGATGCTGAGATACAGAAACTTAGAAATCGGTTTAGTTCAGCGCATATACTATGTGTGATATCGAAAAAACTTTTTTAATTAAAACTTAATACTAACCACACACTTAAAATGATTGACTTTTCCCATGTCACAGTGAATTTAACGCAACGTACTTAAGCTTAAACATATTAGTTATGATGGTACTAGTGGTATAGTGGCTTTAATTTTCTAGGTATTTTAACGCCGGATTGATGTAGTTTTTATAAGTGTTTTTTATTTCAATTGCAAACTTATTGCAAAATCAAACAGTTCTGAGGTTCAGAATGTGAAGTATATTTAGAGTGAGTTCTAATTAACCGGAACCTCACAATACGCACTTCAATTACGACTTGTGTCCGTTAACTTGATAAAATCTCCAATGTACATAGTCCTTTTAATCCAGACCATGCCGTCTGTAAAATTAACAATAGGTGTTTCGATGCCATGAAATGCCGAAACAGTAGAATTCAACAAGGAAAAGGTCGTTGCCTGAAATGATTCTGTGACGCCGGAAAAACGAACATTCGAATTTTTTTTTTTTAATAATATTATGTAATAAAATTATAATAGCAACCAAGGGCCCGTATATAAGAAAACAATACTTTTAAACGACTTTAACATATCTTTTATATCTCATCTAGTTTATACGCTAAACAGCTTCAAAGTTGGATTGTAACTCTGCTTCCAATGAGCCATGAGCCACTGTAGTCTTGCTGCCGTCTGGTTGCGTCGGGGTGTCAGAGTGTGTGATTGTGTCTAGATTTGTGAAACATGTCGTGGGCTCGGGAAGTGTTTAACCTGAGTAAGAGGCTGGACACACGTCCACGGCCTCCAAAGTGTAGAGTAAAGTTTTACAATAAAAAAAATGTATAATGGTAGAGTGAAACAATGTCAGTTAGGAGCAGCACAACTGTTGCCAAGAGTCGTTGGTTGTCGGGACGCAGGATCGACGACCTCACCGGTGGCGTCTCTCGCGGTCCTCGTAGTGGCGGCTTTTACTGCTCCGTTCATAGCCACCGCCGTCTCGCTTGTGCTCGTACCGCTCGGAGCGGTGGCGACTTCGACTGCGGCTTCTGCTCCGGCTGCCCGAGTGTTGTCTGTGCTTGTGCTTCTTCTTGTGCTTGCTGCGATGGCGGTCGAAGTCATTGTCCCGTTCTCTCCCCCTTTCTCGGTCGCCGCCACCGCCATATGGCATTTGTGGTGGCAGCGGCGCCGGTGGGTAATCATCGTAGCCACCTCGTCCGCGGCCATAGGAGGAGCCCGAGGCGGGTGCGTAGTAGGCGCGATCATCATGATCGTTACGATAGTTCATCGGTGGTGGATAAGCGCTGGCCCTTGAGCCCGAGCCCGAGCCCGTCATGGCGTGCCCTCCGCCACGACCGCCGCCGCCGCCGCCGCCTCCACGGTCAGAGGTGCCTCCTCCTCCTCCTCCTCCTCCTTCGTATTGTTGGTACTCCCCTTCCTGGTTATCTCCGGGTCCGGGGCCACTGCCAGCGCCCGTACCCGTCGCTGAGCGTCCCGAGCTTAGCTGATTAATGGTGATGCCCTGCTCCCTGCAGTATTGCTCAATCTTCTTCTCGGTCTGCTTCTGGATGGGCACAGGGATGCGCGGAAAGAGCGTGGAAAACCAGTCCAGCTTGGTCATAAACTGGTACACCATCTGGCCAATGGTGAGGACCTGCAAGTGGATCAGTTAATGACCAATGTTCGCTTCACAACGGGATGCTGGGTACGTGTGATTGGTGGCTCATACAGTTGACTCACCTGGCCGCCGCCCGCCTTCACGTCGATCTCCTCCTCGTCCTGCAGATAGTCCTCATACCAATCGTACAAGTCACCGGGCGGCTGCGTGTATCGCAAGTACATGAATCCTGTGGGTAAGCAATAGAAGCAAGACAACACATTCTGTTGGAGTTAACACTGATTAAATGCGTTCGGATTGGGGAAGGTGGGGTGTGTGAGTGTTTTGGGTGTATTTGGCAGGGGGGCTTGACTGGGAACCATTCTAATTTCTTGACGGGAATAGAAATGCTCTCGGCTCACAAGTAGCACTTGGTTTACCCTTGCCGGCATCTGCCGGCAATAGGATGCCTCTCGTCCCTTCTTCTTTGCAAATGAAGAGGGCAAGACGCAGCATGAAAATGGGACCAATGAGCGGCTGGTCTCAAAGGAAACCCGATTGCTGTCTTTTTGCAGAACATGCCTTTTCTTTTCCACCACTTCGATCCAAATGACAGTCTGTTTCGACCCACCCTGGTTTACTTTTGTGTAGCATTTGTTGTTTAGTGGGATGAGGGGATGGGCTGTGGTGTGCTGAAGGAGCAGGAGTAAGCGACGGCATGTGACGGCTGCACTCATGCGACTTACCAACACCTACCTAGTGCCCGGATGTAGGCCGAGTCTGTGTGGTTGAGCAGTCCGTTGATCTGCTTGCGGGTCAGACGGAGCGTGTATAGCTTGTAGAGCAGGCAGTACGCCGTGGACACGATACCGCCGGCGCCGACGCCTCGCACCTGGAAATGGCAGCCAAGATTAGTATATTTTGCTGTCCCCCATTTGCCACGCAGAGCATCGCCAACGATTAGCGCTACATTTCATAAACCACTCACACCGCCGCACATGCCCGTCTGGCCGGACGTTTTGCGGGATCCACGCTCCCACGGCTCCATGTGCTTCACCTGGTAGTAGATCTCGTCGACCACCTCGTGGTAGGTTTTCAGCTTGAACAAGTGAACTGCAGCGGCGTCCCAAGAAAGAAAGGCGGTCAACTTGTGAAATAGCACGTTGGATGTGGGCTACCTACCTTTAAAGTAGCTGGAGCTCTGGATGTTGGCCAGGATTAGCGGATTCAGGTTCATCGAGGTCTCGTTGCCCCAGAAGGGCAGCGTGTTGTGCTGCTTGCCCACGCCGGCCTTCTTGCCGCCGACACCGCCGCCGCCGCCGGCCGAAGATGACGCCGAATAATCTGCGTCCGTAAGAATGCGAAAGGGAGGAAGCGAGACGCCACCATGAATGAACAGATCTTGGGGACACAGCGCCGTTGCACACTCACCTTCGTCCATGCCTACTGCTGTTCCACACTTACGAGCATCAATTCCACAGCTGCCGACGGTATGTGCGCGCGAAAAGTGGACCAGAATTTATAATTTACGTGCGAGAAAATGCCAAAATTGGCGATGTGTATGCATTATTTATCGTTATCGTTACAGCTATCGTTATTGCGCCGGCCTATCGCTATCGCTATCGTGAGTTATTTTTACTGCTTGTGACAGTCACGTTTTGTAAAATATTTGAAAACAAGGCAAGATCTGGCAAGCTCTTTGTTTTTTAATTGTTGTTGTTGCTTGTATATTATTTTACTTAAACTAGAATATTACCTGGGAAACTTATTTGATTATAAACCATTTATAAAATTATTACAATTCAATTATGACTAAATTAAGTTGTTTAAAAATATGTATATTATACATATATGATTTCTGTACAATGCTGTAATGCTCTATTTACAGGCAAAATAAATTTAAAAGTTGAATTTGAAATATTGTGCCCCTCAGTGAGACCATATCCCACTAGCGTTTTCGGGCATTTGTGACCCGGTCACACTGGACACTGGGCTAACCAAATCTGAATATCCCAATCTGAATCCGCGTCTCCGCAGCCGAGCAATCAGAGCAGCCAGTGGCCAACCCGCCCATCATGTCGCCCAAATACACGCACGCGATTGTGGCCAGGTGAGTGAAGGCGAAGCGTAGAGGCTGGATCGTCCGGAATTTAGGCGCGCAAGTGCAAGTGGAGCGGGCTGAGGAGGGAGTGTCGATGTCCCCCAATGGCGGGGAATTAGGTCACCCAGCCAACTCTTCGTGGGTGTACACATGCCAGGGTGTGGGTGGGGCAGCCCCCGGCTGAAGGGACTACGAAGGATCAGGATGCATCTATCGGCGCTCAGTCATTATTTTATTTTCGTACCATCCTGGACACTCAACTTCATTTGTTGTTTATAAACGTATGTAAATATTTACATTTGTTCTTGGGTTTAATGCAAATATTTGTGAGCCGAAATGCGTTTCATATTTACATTTAAGTTTCAAATTCCATTTAGTTATTCCATTTTCAGGATTGGTTATCTGTATCACTGTAAAGTTTCCCGGTTCAACAAATGTTAACTAAACCTTAGGAAAATGTTCAATTTATAAAATCAAGAAATCTAGACTTCACAAATAACATAAATTCATTACAAATCAATCAAATGGGACTCCCTAAGTAGCCATTCTTGGGTTATTAACATCAAATATGCATATATTTATGCATACATTCATTCTGAACACAATCAATTCAGCGACACCTCTCACATCAGTAAATAAAAACCATTGTACGGCTGTTAATCGCCATGAACTCCTTATTATGCAGAATCTCGGACGCCCTGCTGGAGAACGGGGAGTTTGATGTGCAACTGGCCAAGCAGCAGCACGAACAGTACTGCACTTTGCTGCGGACCATTGGCCTGGACGTGATCGAGCTGCCGCCGGACGACCAGCTGCCGGAGGGCGTCTTTGTGGAGAACAGCGCTGTCATTTGCAATGGCGTGGCCCTGATCGGCCGATCGGAGAACGCCAAGCGACGACGCGAGGCGGAGAGCATGGCCATCATACTGAAGAAGGAGCTGGACATTCCCGTCATCGAGATTGAGGATCCGCATGCCCAGCTCGATGGCGGGGATGTGCTGTTCACGGGTACGACGTGGCCGGAAGTCCCTTCGCTGGCGGTGTGTTAATCTGCTGGTCCTTTCAGGTCGAGAGTTCTTCATTGGCATCTCTGGGTACACCAACGAGGAGGGCGCCCGGGCGGTGGCCATGGCCTATCCCGAATATCCAGTGACGCCGATTCGAGTGAGTTGTTCTCTGTTGTATTTTGAAGGTGACTGATAGCTTCAATATTAATTAATCCTATGCTGCTGTCCTAGGTCAACGGGGCGAAGCGCCTGAAATACTACGTGACAATGGCTGGACCGGATGTGCTGTGCGTGAGCAGCAGTCCCACCTGCCAGGAGATCGTGAAGCGGATGGAGCGGGAGGCCAGCTTCACCTATCAGAAGCTTACGCTGCCCGAGGAGAGTGCGGCCAACATGCTGTATATCAACGGAACGATAGTCCATAGATCGCCGGCGGAAATTCCAGAAGCCTACAAGGTTAGCACCCCGGCTAATTAAGTCTGCCGAAATGCTAATTGATCGCTCTCCTTCGCAGACTTTAAAAGAGAAAATCGACATTCCAACACGCAACATAAATATTAGCGAATTTAGCCAATATTCCAGTGGACTGACGTCGTCGTGCCTGTTGCTGCGACGCTGGAAGTCCATTCGCAGCCTGTGAATCTCCGGCCAGCGGTAATCAGCAGCTGGAATCCCTTCACTTCAATCGGAATCGCAATCGCAATCGGAGTGAGAAGAAGCATTTGCCATGAGAAACACGCACAACAGCCAAGGGGCAGCAGCCTGCTGTCCAGGCATCAGCAATATCGTATTATCTTATTATAGTTTATACACCAATTTCTTGTTATTGTTACCAATTTAAGATTAAACCTTTGAAGCTAATCATGCTGGAGATGATCATGCCCCGGGGATGATCACATCACCCCTTCACGGACCTGCAGCATTCATGCATCACCCACTCGCACACTCCATTGACGACGTTGAACGAATATCATATTATTGTATTATTATGGTAAATAATTGCTATTAGAAATTGTATCTACTTTACAAGTAGCTTGTTGAATGTGTGTTCAGTGTCTGTCCTCGAATTAAAATGCAACATTTGTAATCTCTTTATAAACTTTAAGGCACTTGTTTAATTGGTTCGCACTTTGGGGAGGGGTCAAGTCAGCTACTTGAAATATATAATAGCTTGAAATGAGTCGGACTTTGCTTCAAGTGGTGATGCTGTGGCCTTAAGCATGCACCCAATTCAGCATGAGGATAGTGAGAGAGCAAAATGTATGCTGCTTCGTTTCATAGAGAGTTCTGTACTTGCTACTCGGGTGGATATACATTTCTCCAGGGAGTTAAGATCTTAAGTTAATGCAATGTAAGATAAGGTAAACAATTATAAACCCAAAGAATCTTAATATTTGAGACACATCATCTGGGACCAATCAGTGGATCCATTGGAGGATTCAGTATCAATATCATCTTCTTCACGTTCATCCTCAATCAGGAATTTGGTGAAGTACTTGCCTGGGTGCTCCTTAGCCTCGTCTTCACTGCAGGATTTCTCATCATCCTTCCGGTCCCGATCGCGGTCAAGAGCACGGCGCTTATTTAACAATAATTCCTCCGAGGTGCTGTAAGAAGATATTGTAAAAACGAAACACGGCTTCTGTGTAGATGTCCTTCGGGTGAGAAAGTGTAAAGTGTAAAGGTCCAAGACACCCAGCGAAATCAGCTCGAGTTAACTCGTGGTCTGATAATTTCCCCTTTAGGCCAGACTGCATGTACAAATCTATGAAGGTCGTACGTAGGATCAGAATACTACTATACTGCGAGTCAAGGGGAAGCTTGGAAGCTGGTCCGGCGCTTGTTTTTCAGGGGGAGCACAGACCTCGTGGTCTGGGTTCGGCGGAGTATTTCCGTCGCCCTCGATTACATCGTTTGGTTTCTTGATCCTTGATTACTTGATCTAGATCAAGAAACCAAACGATGGGGAACGGAAGTACTCCATCGTCTTTTTATCCGTTTCAAGATATACCAGCTGGAATGTGTAGTAAACATAAGGCGTACGACTTGGAATAAAAGCTATCTTAGCTATAAAACCTCAACTACAGCCACAACTCTCGTCATTATATTTTCAATCAGGTCAACTTGGCCCAAACTAAAGTAAAGACCAGTCGTTTTATGTAAACATTTCATTTATTTGTATCTAAATATAAACTTAGCCTACATTTAAATGCATTTTGCTTTACCGAAAATTAAAACTTATCCAAATGTGTTCTGTGGGGATCATAGTGGGGGTTTGTCGGGTGGGGTGAGTGGGGGCTATTCCTATGCGTTATGCTTATGCGTTGTGATGAAATGGGAAACGATTCTAGCCTAGTAAGCAGCTCTCTCCTCGCCGTCTATGTCTCTGGCGATTAGTATCCTTCGACGACTGGGCGAGCTCTCAATGGGATAATACTAGTCATAATAAATAGAGGGGGCCTTACTATAATTACAAGTTCAGTTTGTCTGGGATCTCTGAGCGGGCGAACTGAGGAGAAGTGTGCACTCCGGACATATAATTTGTGTATATATCGGTGAGAGTCTGTGGTTGGTGGGTAGGGGAATACTTTGGGCGTGGGCCAAGCTGCTGCTGTATATCTTCTATATACACCTTACTAGGGTAACGATGAGCTAGCTGGGAAAGGGACGCTGGGGCTCGTTGGCGGCCCTGGGATCAATGTACGAGATCACGCTGCTCTGGCTGCTATCGTCCTCGATTGTCTCGTTGAGATTCTCGTTGTGAGAGTTGCTCAGCGGCTTGGCTTCCTTCTCCCTGTCCCTGTCCCTGTCCCTCTCCCTGTCCCTGTCCCTGTCCCTCTCCCGCTCCCTCTCTCGTTCTCTCTCCCGTTCTCGCTCCCTTTCCCTTTCAAAGCGCTCAGCGACCTGATCCTGCTTGCTCCTCAGCGGACTGCGGCACTTGATGGCCTCGTACAGCTCATCGATGGAGGTGTCCTGGTCGTGGTCATGGTGGTGATGGTCCTGCTCCGGATCCCCGGTGACCCTGTCGCCACTCGTGGCGGCCACAAACTCATCGTCGAACTCGTTCAGGACGTCCACATCGGCGTCGCTGGCATTCGAGGATTGGTAGCAACGAAAGTCGTCGGTCAGTGTCAAATTTAGGTCGTTGTCCGCCTGGGGGGCGTACAGGCCGTGGCTACGAATGCTAATCTCCGAGTTCTGGTAGTTCAGATCGCTCTCGTTTGTGGGACTGCCGGAGAGCAGGCGGCCGTCGTCCTCCGTTTCCGTTTCCGCCAGCGCTGATGGATGATGCGCCGCCGCCTTCAATTGGCTGAGATTGTTGCTGGAGCACGAGTAAGCCTGCCGCAGCTGCTGCTCCTCCAGCGTGCTGGCCTCGTGGGCCGACAGCTGACAGGGCTCCTCCTGAACACCCGTATCGTCCAGTCCCAGCCCCGGCGACTTGCCATTAGCTTCTCCGCTGCCGGCGCAGCCTGCGAGCATTTCACTGATGTTGTTCAGGGACTTGGACTGCTGCTGCTGGCTGAAGCGGATGAGGACACTGGGAAAGTCGTCGTCCAGCTCGATGCTGTTGTTGGTGGTCACCTGCAGCGAGTTGGACACGTATATCTCGTGCACCTGAAGCAGCGGCTCTTCGAGGCTAATTTCCGGCAAGCCCAGGCTGTTCATGGCCTCCAGGCTGGGCTGCTTCACGGGCGTGGAACTGATGGGTTGATGCTGATGGGTTGACGTTGGCCCTCGGTTGCGGAACAGGCTGCTCATTCCACTGGCCGGTGGCAAGGTGTTGGCATACAGCGGAGCGTGCTCGTCCAGGGAGCTGGCATCCTCCTCCTCCATTTCCTGTTCTGGTTCCTCGGCCGTTGCTGCTGCTGCGGCTGCCGCCTGTTCCTGTTCCTGATCTTCCTCATCGTCGTCATCCTGCTCGTGCAGCGTTTCGTCGAGCAGCGAAGGCGTCCTGGTGCGTCCATTCGCTCTCAGCTTGATCACCTCGTGCTGCGGCGTCAGCGTCTCCGGGATGTTGGTGTAGATATTCGCCTGCATGATCTTCGTAGCTGACGAGGCACTGGCGGGCACGAAACGCTTAAACTGCAGCGACTCCGAGCCGACGCCGCTCTCTTTGGGCGCCATCGTCGTGGGAGATCCGTGGTTCTTGTAGTGGAGATTGGTGTTGTTCACCTTGCTACCGCCAGCCAGCAGGGTCATGGCGTTGTGGTGCCTGCTGTACAGCTGCTCCGAGCTGGCGTCGCTCAAGCTGTGCTGGCTGTGGAGCTGCATTTGCATCTGCATCTGGAGCTGCATCTGCGGCATCGTCTGGCGCTGCAGCTCGAAGTTGTTGCGCTTGGCCAGCCGCTTCTGCTTCTTGAAAAACTTGCGCGCCACATTGATCTGGTTGGGATTGTAGAAGATCTCTGCCGAGGGTATTAGGTCGTGGCTGGAGCCATGGAGCAGTGCGTTCAGGCTGTGCGGCGGCACAACGCTGCCGGAGCCGGAAACTCCGCCGCCGGCAGCTGCTGCAGCAGCTGCTGCGACTCCGCCCTGCGTTCCCTGCTGGCCACTGTTGGCGTTTGTGTTGTTGATGATGGTCATGCCGCCGGCACCGTTGGCCTGCAGCAGCTGCTCTTGCTGGCTCCTCGTCTGACTACGCGTCTGGCTGCGCATGCTCCGCGAGCACTGGCTGTTCGAGCGCGAGCCCGCCGAGTTGTTAGCCTCGTAGAGGCTTCCGGGGCCAGGATTCGCCTTGTAGGCCACTATCGAGTTGGTGATCATGGCGGTGCCGGGTCCGGGCATCCCGCCCGACGGATGGGTGCTCCTCGCCTGGCTGCCATTGTTGTAGGTCACCAGTTTCATGGGCCTGCAGCTGCCGCTGCTCCTGCCGTCTCTGCCCTGCGACCAGGCTTGTCGGGCATCGTTTCGGCTGAGATTGTAGAAGATCAGCAGGAAGATGCCCAGGCAGGAGCAGCAACCGCCAAAGGAGATCACGTACAGGTCCTGGCCACTGCTGACGTAGCCAGCGGCCGATAGCCAGGCGCCGGCGTACAACACCAGAAAGAAGAAATGACCGCGCAAATGCGAGAGATTCGAGCGCTCGAAGTCGTCGACTATGCTGCTCAGGGGATTGCTCAGCGTGCTGTACTGCTCCTGCATGTGGTCGTGCTCCTTGCGGCCGCCGCCGGGATGACCAATGGCCGCCGTCGTAGCACTGCCATTCGCGTCCAGCCAGTCCAGATCGATGTGCTCCGTTGCCTGGGTATTGTTGTCCGAGTACTGGCGATGATGGTGCTGCTGGTGCTGCTGCATCTGCAGCTGGAGCACATTCACCGCCTGCTGGCTCAGCTGGTAATAGATGCACAGCGCCAGGATGCCGCAGAAGATCACGAGGATGACGGCGGGCACGAGGAGGGCGTTTAGCGTGGTGGCACTGTGCAGGAAGCAGAAGTCGTAGGCAGCGTACTCAGCCAAGTTCACGGCGCTGCTGATGCCGCAAATCAGGAAGGCGATGCCCCAGCCGACCAGGTAAATGCCTAGGATGGGCTTCCGCTCCCTCTCTCGCTGCGGCTCCATCTCCTGGCCCTGTCCCTGTCCCTGGCCCGATGTCGTCGTCGTCTTGGTCAGCCGCTTGTACATGCTACTCAGGCTGACGCACACCCAGAGCAGGACGCACAGGCCGAGGTAGTGCATCAGCAGGCCCAGCAGACGGCACTGCGGTTGGCTGGCCGTCTGGTAGATGCCCAGCGAGAAGGCGAGCGCGAGAGCTCCCAGTGCCAGCCAGGTGTTGACCAGCGCATGCCGCTGCACCCTATTAATCCGTACAGCGCGGCCAAAGACGGCGAAGGTCACCGCGTTGAAGGCGCAGCAGGCGAAGAGCAGGCCGCAGCCGGCATAGACAGCCACCGGCGGATGACGGAACCTGGCGCCCGCCTCCTCGCTGCGAAAATCGTTGAGATAGCGACTGCGCTGCAGCAGGCCGAAGTAGCCCGTCCGACTGCAGCTGAACATGATGAGCGTGCGGTGCTGGTAGTGCTGCTGGCAGACGCCCGTCTCCCAGCGCTGCTCCTCCGCATCCCACCACGCCGGCTGTGGGGCACTCAGCTGATTGTGATACGGATGCGCCCGCAGCATCACCGTGACCCGCTGCTGGTACACATCCTCCTCGGGATCCAGTTCGCCGGCCGACTGAAAGTGCAACGGCTCTCCCTCGCTGCTGTAGGCCAGCACACCGATGACGGCCGAGGACAGGGACTCATTGTGACTGCCCCACAGGTTGGGCAGGAGTTTTCCGTTCCTGTGCAGCGAGATGAGCAGCCGAAGGCTTCGCGAAGCGGCTGGACTGAGGGAGCTGTTTCCGATGACGCTGTAGGGCAGCTGGATGGCGGCGTCGATGTCGCCGTGCTCGTACATGGGTATCGTGTCGTTGGCGCTGTTGCACTGAAAGCCCCGCGGACTCTGCTCCAGCCAGACGCAGGACAAGCTTACGAAGGCCTCCACGCTGATGTTGAAGAACTCAACGAAGAGATTGCGCTGCTGAGCGAGGGACCCCCGCCACGGGATCATTTCCGCCGGGAGCAGCTCCGCCTGGGTGCTGGCCAGGGCCAGGCGCATGGCGGAGGATTCAACCACGTGGAGCAGCCGCTGGCCCGTTCCCTGCTCCGACTGAGCGGCGCGGAAGAGGTGAGCCGGAAGGTTGAGCAGCTGCGAAACGATGTCCATCAGCAGGTGGCTGATCTCCTGCTGCTGCTGCGGCTGCTCCAGCTGGTCCAGGTACTTGACCAGCGTGCGCGCAATGTACTCCAGGTCCATGGGATCCCGGATGCGGTTCAGCTGCGTCTGCGCCTGTGTAAAGTTGTGCAAGCGGCGGGCAATCTCCAGGGCATTCTGGCCCTTTGTCAGCGTTAGATTCACCTTGGCGAACTGCTCCAGAATGCGCGTCGTCTCGCTGACATAGACACAGCTCTCGGTGTCGAGATTGAGCCACTCCCCAGACGGGCCGCACTCGTGGGACGCCCGCCGCGCCTGGGCGGCGTCGCTGGGCTCCTCCACACACTCCTGCAGCACCGTCTCGCCGCGCATCGTCCGGGGCCAGTGGTAGGTGCCCTTGTTGGTGTGCACCACACGCGCCTCGCAGTACAGCGTCCCCTTGGCCACCACATGCAGGACGATGGCCTGCGACAGGTTCGCCTGCTGGCTGCGCAGCGTGCAGTCCCACATTCCCGTGTGATTCTGTGTGAGGCTGCCGATGCGCAGGATCGACTGCAGGATGCCCGAGTCCGTGGAGTGGCGTGTTTCCAGGCTGACATCCTCGAACACCTTGGTGGGATCCTGGTAGACGATGTCCTCGGTGGAGTTCTTGGCCCGAATCTTCTCGGACCAGCCCCAGAAGACATAGGCCCGCGTTGGCAAGTCCTCACTCTCCCGGGGCACTCCGATGGCCACTCGCGGGGCATAGCACTTTAGCTGCAGCTCGTCGCCCTCGAAGGCCACCTGGTTTTGGCTGGGTATCAGCTCCAGCAGTGGCTGCAGCAGCGTCTCGCAATGGAAGTCCTTGCCCACGCGCAGCTTCTTCAGCGGCATGCCGCGAAAGTTGACCGGTGAGTCGCACTTGGGCGGCGGCTGCAGGCGCACATCGCGGCCGCTCGACCAGGCAATCAGCCAAATCAGGCCGCAGTCACAGGCCAGCGGATTTCCACTCAGGTCGCTGCAAAAGGAAGCGGAAGGAAGCACACCCATGAATCTCGACACCTGCTTCGAGCTTGCACTCGGCCAAGGCGGACTACTTACAGGTGCGTGAGCTTGGGCATCTGGTCGAAGGTGCCCTCGTATATGTGGCTGATGGCGTTCCCCGCCAGCTTCAGCCTCTCCACATGGCCCAGGCTGTCGCCGAAGGTCTCCCGGTCCAGTTCGGTTAGCAGGTTGAACGAGAGATCCAAGCGCTTCAGCTCTGTGAAGTTCCTAAAGTCCTCGACGCCTATATGGGAAATGGCGTTCTTGCTGGCATTGCTAGGAACGCAAAGGTGGATTAGACTTGCCCTGCTCTAGCCAGGGGAGAGCGCACACTTACATTCCCACAATGCTGCTGGTGACATCCTCGCCGAAATCCAGCTCCCGCCAGCTGGCTATCTGCTGCTCATCGCAGCGCACACGCAGGCTGTGTATGTTCTCCGAGATGTTCTTGCAGCTGCACTTGCGCGGGCATCCAGCAGCTGCGGCCGCTGCGATTCCTCTCTCCGCCACTTGGCCATCCGGATTCTGCACCTGACCCCCTGCCGCTGCTGCTGCTGCTGCTGCTGCTGCTCCTCCTCCTCCTCCTCCGCCTCCAGTTCCAGCAGTCTCTGTCGCCGTCGTAGTCAGCGCAAGGAACAGAAGCAACGACAGCGACGCCAGCAGAGGGGGGCGGGTGCTGCTGCTGCTGCTGCTGCTACGATCTCCACGCCCCGCGTTCTTTTGGCCGCCCATATCCATGGATTCGATTGATTACATGCCGGGCGCGGGTGGCGCGCATTTAATTAACAATTTCCAAGACGATGCATAATAAACAACAATAGAAAACACACACACAGCAAATAGTTTACAACAAAAAAAAAAACGGGCAGCCAGTGTTGCTCTACTGTTCCACTGTTCTAATTTTTTTTTTTTTTTTTTTTAGAACTAGAGACGGTCGATGAGCGATAGTGCGGTAATATCGGTGTAGTCGTATCTTTATCGATATTTATGTTATCATTTTTGAAAAGTCTCTTAATGCGTTTTCCCATAATGTACTCGTTGTATTAAATGAATACAATAAATTCAAACGTTTTAAATGCAGTAGTCAGATTTATTACCCTAATATAGTTTAGTTTATCACAAATAGTATTTAATTATACAATTTAAAGATTTGTGTATATTAGTTTATGTTAGATGTGAATGATGGTTATAAATTATTAAACAATATTGGCAGCCTTGTTCAGCACGTCTCAAGAGATCACTTAAATGTTGTTATATTTGTTTTGATAAAACCTTCCAATACATTTTCCTTGTCATTGCCATTATCTAGAAATATTGTTATTGTTTAATATATTTATTTAGAAACTCAATAAACCTCATACCTGTTGTCGGGGTATCTGTTGCGTCTGTGTTGCCCATATAATTCATTTCATTACCATTAACCTTTTACCATTTGTCCAGCTTCATTTACGTGTTATTCGGACCTACATATCTGATGACGGATTGCGAGGGGAAAGGCCCTCGAATATGTTTGAGCTACATGATCCGCTCTCCTCAGGATCCTCGGTTCCTTCAGACGCCAAATTTGTATTACTAGTATCTAAGGCAGGATTTATAATAAATGTTTTACGGTATAGTCGATATTATAATCATGTGTCTCATTTTCTCATTTCTTTGCAACGAACTTGTTGAAGACACAGCGGCGTCTAATGTACGATTAACATTAAAATGATTTACAGGATGGTCGATACACGATAGTCGCCTCACATACCTCTGTTATTATGGTTGTCCAAATGCAGAATAATATTGTATAGCCTCTCGCCGTCTCCGATCCGATTCTCCGGTGCAGAGTTGTCGTCAATGCTGGTGGCTGAATTCTTTGACTCGGTAGCGAAGTTAGCACTGCCTAATGTACGGTTAAAATTAGAATGTTTTAAGGGATAGTCGATATTATAATCATGTCTCTCTTATAGACCTGAGTCATGACGTTCCAATTCGTAGGACATTTCATTGTCCTCGGTCCGATTTGAAGTCTCCGCCGGCAAGGGCAAGTCTTCGATCTCCAATGCATCAGCTATGGCCGATAGCAAGGTTTTTCTTTCAACATTCGTCAGAGTGAATAATCTACGACCCAATTGTACGCTTATCCTACGATTGCCCCGTCTGTCAGCCCGGCGTATGCCGGACCTCCTGGTGGATCTCAGGGGGTCGGGACGAGGTCGAGGTGCAACTACAGCTAAGCGGGCTTCCTCATCGCCTTCGCGGGGCAACACGACTGTCGGGTCTCTGGCAGCTTCCTCTTCATCAATATTGTTGGGAGAATTCGAGCGGTCCATTGTTACTGCGCGGGTTGTGAAATTTGCAATCAAGTGCATGTTAGTGCATGTTTTGACATTGATTGATAATACTACCGTGACACAGAAGAAAAACAGACCTAAAGCACAATAACATGTATTCCAAATTTCCAAATTTAATGTGAAACCTGAACTGCTTGTGGTGCTTTTAATTCAATATGAAATAATTAATAACTAAGACTTTACTGGGTCTCAACATTTAATTACAAGAATTAGAAAAAGGTAAGAAATGAAAAAGTAACGGTCACTTTTTTTTAGTGATTTTGAAAATAATGCTACCTCATATAATATCGCGTATAACTTTTTAAAAAATGTATCAGGAATTCCCTGGGCGACTGAATGTAATTTTTGTTTTATTTGACCGAATTTTCTTCCGATTGCAGCCATTATTGAATTACATTCATTGCCCTTACAAAACACAATAATGGATTCACAAGGTGTAGCACAGAATTAAACTCACCAATGATAGAATGCAGTTACAAACAAAATTTAAGCACTGCCAAAAAAATAAAGAAGGCAGGACCCAAGTCCAAACACAACAGCACCGGAATCAGAAGAAGTGAAATTTTACAAGGGCGGGCTATAGTCGAGAGTTAAAAAGATCTCGAAGGAAAAAGACAAGCCTTCTCAGTTGGAACTCTTTATAATAATTTGTGCAGGCCAACTGGATTTTATTCCCATTTCCATTTTCCTTCGACCAAGTTTAAGTGGATTTTTTCAGTTTCGTGATATTGCACTCTCCACAAGGCTGTTTTGTACTTTATATACCATTTGCACACCAGAAAATCTGTATTAAAGTACTAAAATGTATTAAACCATCGCCATTATTATACATATTTTCTTATCTGATAGTTTCCCCACTCAAGAGTTGGTTTTAATCGATTCGAAAATGGCTCGTTGTCTATAACACTTTCGCAACAGTTTCTACTTGAACTGTGATAGTTTTCAATATTTGCATAGATTTTAAATCGATAAATCGAATTAAGCCGAATTAACTCGATGATCTTCCATCTGTGAGCTAAAGAGAATTAAAGTTTGCACAGTTTTTAAAGGAATAGTTTCTCCTTTAATTTAAATTGAAAACATTCTCCTAGACTTTACAGACTTTACCTATTAATAATAATAAATATGTGAGAAAGGTTCATGGCAACAGAGCTCAGTGCTCCCCCAAAAGAAAATACCCCGCGTATATGCTTACAATTTAAAATAGGTTTATTTTTTGAGCCAACTGGGCGGCTTCTGGCTCGGGGTTCACGACCCCGCCGATCGCCGTCGCCGCCGCCGCACAACCAACGTAATTATGCAAAAAACACAAACAAAATAAAGAGAAGAGAAGCACACTAACAAAGATTGAGATTGCGAAAAACAGGTTTGCATCTTTAGAACTTAGAGCTATTTTTGAATGCTGCCTAAACGATCAGTGAGACGAAGGGATTTTCTCGTCGTGGCGGAGGAAGCGGTAACCGGGAAGCGAGAGGCCAACCCCTACGCCAGCTTGCCGTTGTGCGCCGTCCGGTACTTGGACAGCCGGTCCATGTAGTCCTCGTGCCGCTCCAGCGTCGCCAGCAGTCCCTCCGTGTTCACCGGCGACTCGTCCGGCCCGTAGTTGATCAACTGGTCATTCAGCGTGGTCATGGTGCCGCCCAGCGCGTGCAGAATGGCATCGCCGGCGCAAATGTCCCACTTTTTGATCTTGGAGGTATGCAGGTAGGCGGTGGCATTGTTGGCCACCACCTGGAGCACCTTGTAGCCGGCACCCGCCGCCGTCAGCAGGCTGACATCCTCGCCGAAAATGCCCCGCGCCAGATCCTTGGCCCCGGCGGTATGGGATCGCGACACGGTGATGATGGGCGCCTGGCTATCGGAAGCATGCTGCGGATGCAGGTTGGCCAGGTACTCGGACATGGAGTTGCCCACCCAGGCCCAAGCCGTCTGTCCGTTGAAGGGACTGTGGATCACTCCGATGATGGGTCTCCCAGCCACCGCTACGCAGACCATGGTGGTCACGTACT
Organism: Drosophila orosa; assembly: GCA_018904745.1. Lineage (NCBI taxonomy): Eukaryota > Metazoa > Arthropoda > Insecta > Diptera > Drosophilidae > Drosophila > Drosophila orosa. Next base: position 17,318 of record JAEIIH010012251.1, read on the forward strand.
CGTAAAGCTCCTCTGTGAGTTACAGCACAAAACAAGAAGAAGGAAAACCCGTTGAAAAGGTGAACATTCAGAGACCCTTCGGGCCTCTAGTTCCTCACCTGTAAACTCCTTCGTGGCGTCCAGCGGGTCCACCCAGACGGTTACATCCTGGGCATTAACGCTCACATCCGGCACTTGGGCGGTTTCGTGCAGCACCGTGGGATCCAGGTCGTAGCCATGCGCCTGCCGGCAGTGCTCCTTATCCTCCTCTGAGAAGATGCGGACCCGCGGAAAGATGCGCTGCAGGCCCAGCTTCATGACGCAATGCGACCGGCCGTCCGCATCGGTGAACGGATCATTGACGCCCTCGTCCGTCTTGCCCTTGCTGCGCTCCTTCAGTTGCCGGGACCGCGCCACGTCCAGCACCTCCAGACCGCCGCGCTGTGCCGCCTGGATGGCGGCGATCAGCATCTTGCGGAGATTGACGCGATTGGGATTGTCGCTGCGCAGCATGCCGTAGATGGCCGGCCGTTCCTCCTGGTGGAAGTTGAGGAAGTAGACCAGCACAATGGTCAGCAGAATAGCCACAATGGTGGCCGGCAGCCGGTTGATGCGTATAGAGCGTCCGTTCATTGTGTCCGCGCTCATGGGAAACTAGATTGCGGCGGGTCTGGGCCTGGGACGGGGACAGAGCGCCTTGTTGCGCCTCGTTGTCAGTTTGCCAGGTCACCAGATCAGATGGGATCAGAGTCTGATCGCAGACAGAGAGATCCAGATCCAGATGCTGTGTAAACAGCGGACGGGCGGCGAACAGAAGAGACGAGCCAGAACAGTGTACAGGCACGCTGTGAAAACACCTGGAGCCAACTGCAGGTAAGCGGCGAATGGCGCGCGAGCTTCGTTCTTTTCTGATCTCCGTTCTGTTCTCCGTTCTGTTCTCCCTCTCCGTCACGTCCACGTCGCGCGTTTTTGGCCCCAACAAAAAAGAATAAAGTAAACCAGGAACGGGACAGTAAACAATAACAAACGGTTGGGGTCTGCGCTGAAATCGCCTGTGTGACCCTACTTAGCAATCGCAACTTTGGTCACGACCTTCCATATCGAGCCTAACTACCTAACAAAAACTGCTGACGGCAATTCGTGTTCTCGTCATTTACTGCTTCGCGAAATTCGTTTCGAATTGACCATATTTTTGTTATATTTTTGGAATTTGATTCAAATTATATCGTCGTTAGAGATGAGATGAAAAGTATCGATCAATCGATTGACTAATCGATTTGATTCCACCTCCAATAGCGGTCGCCACGAAAAAAAAACAGAATTAATTTAACGTCGTGAATTAAATAACGAAGTCGGAATATTGACTCGAATTTTTTTTTTTTGCGTCGCTCCGGGGCCGCGTGTGTGCTGTGGGGGCGAATTGAACCCAGAAATATTTAACAGCATTTTTTTTCTTGTTTTTTTTTCTGTTTCTACACTGCAATACTTAATTTTTTTGCGGTTCTGCGATGGGATTGAAATACAGTTAACACACACACACACACACATACAGCAACAGAAACGACAGCCACAACAACATCAGCAACAACAACAATAAAGTGCGTGCGCGTGCAGAAAAAAGAAGAAATTGTGGGCGAATCAACAAGCAAAAGAGAATGAGCGATGATGAGGAGAAGAGGCAAAAGCAGAGGCAGTTGTCGTAGTACTAGTTCAAAAAAGAAACTGCGAAAACTGCTTGTGAAGTGACAACACAATCACAATAATACAAATAATAACAACAACTAAAAAAAAGAAATACAAATAAATAATAAGAAAACAAAAAACAACAAAAGGAAGAAGGTAAAAAAAAGTAAAAAACGAGCTCAAAAATATACATACACATGTCCACAAAAGTAGCAATAATAACACAAAATTAACTTAAAAAGTCGTGAATTCATCGTACAGTATATACACACACATACACGTCAATGGAAACACACATATATATAAACGCGCTGCACATGTGTGAGCTCGTCTAGTGGTGTGAGCGAGAGCGCTCTGTGTTTGCTGCTGTGCGTTATTTATTTTATTTTTTCGTTAATCATTTTTCGCATTTAGCGAATAAGTTGGAAAAGCGACAATAAAACAACAATATAAATACAACGGACAAGCAGAGCACACATCAGAGCAGAGTAAGCAGCACCAAGCAGTTTGCACCACTTGAAAGAGGTATTTATGTTTGTTTGTTTCCCGTTTGCTTCCAATCCATTAAAATTCCCAATTTGTCCACTAAGAGCAGGAATATTCTTATTAGATCAGCCCGCAGCAGCAATATTCTTATTAGATCAGCCCGCAGAAGCTACTTCTTTTTCGTCTGTTTTGCTACTTCTGTTGCTTCTCACTCAATTCGCCGTTATTTATGTAACAAGTGTGTGCGTGCTAAATGAAGTGCTCTCGCTCGCTCGCTTGCTCTCTTTCCACTGCCACTGCCTCCTCTGCTCCTCTGCCCCTCCCCCTCCTCTTTTCTCATCAGTTCTCTGTATTTGATGATTTGATTTTGTTCACTTAGTAAAGTTGCTTTTTATTTTTTATTGTTGTCCGCTGTAAATGTGACTGCCACCCAAAAAAAGAAGAAATAAAAATAATATAAGCTCCACCGCAAAGCGCATTGAACTGGTTTATGTTGTGCTCGCTTCTTCTCTCTCCTCTTCTCTGCTCCTCTTCTGTCCCTGTCTCGCTCTCACTCTTGGTTATCAACATTGACAATGATGCCAGAAGAAACAGCGGCGTGCAGATCTTTTGAGCCGAACTTCTTATTCTTCTTTGGGATTTCTCTTCTGCACTTCACACTCTCCGCTCCCCGTTTCTCCCCTATTATCCATAAATTCAAGCACAGTGGTTACTCTGAATAATCAACTCCTGTCAAAATTTGTGGTTGGTGATATTTAACAACAAAGAAATTAAAAATAAAAATAAAACTTCCTAGTTTTCAATTTTTTTTTTTTTTTATTAATATATAAACTACCATCGTAAATGTTTGTATCTTAAAGTGCAATTCATATACAGTTTACTTGTTAATCATTTTTACCCCACTTCGATGGGAATTAATTATGCTTCTCATATAAAATATATTATTTTGATTAAAGAATTTTATTAATAAAAAAATATTATTCAAATAATATTGTAATCGCAATTATTGCTGCCTTACCAAGTTAAAAAGGTATACATAGGAAGTTTCACATTCAGAAGTTCCACGTTTGGGCTAATTACATTGAAAATGGGTCAGATAAGAAGGAACCGTTTGGGACTTGCCAAAACCCTGAAATTAAAAACCAAAACCAGGATCGTAATTCATTCCACAGAGCAATAACTTTACTGTTTAATTATTGCCTGCTCCCTATTCGTTTACTTTATTTTTGTTTTAAACCCATTTTCCAGCAAAGTTAGCCGCTGCCGTCTTAGTGGAAAACACGCATTACAGCTCACAATGCAGCCCACTGATGACTATAATTAATCCGACTTGCCGCGACATATGTACATATATATATGTACATACATATGTACATGTGAATAAGCAGGCGACTCACTCTTCCTCTGACAGACTTAATTTTTCCAATTTTGCCTTATCAAATTAGGACCAAACTTCATTTGTATCTATCAGAAACATCTAGAGCAGCGAAGGGCACGCCGTGGCTTTCGTTATCTTTTTCGGAGGCAGCTGGTCGAGCTGCTGCTCAAACCGTTAGATCTCGTGCCCTCCGCTG
>JAEIIH010012254.1:0-11878 GCA_018904745.1 Drosophila orosa
AGGAACTAATAAGATAGATTCCTCCAACCCATAAATAAAATATATTTAATACTTTCAATAATAATTACTGTCTGACCTAAGCTAATGCCTTAATTTCTTTCCCCACATTCTCGCTCAGTGCATGCGAAATGAAAAGAAATTCCTCATATTTGGTCAGAGTTTCTTCGCATTTTTTTGTTCTTTTCTGCGGGCCAGAGGAAGCACTGAAGCCGCTTAAACATGTGGGCTCCCCCGAAAATAAAAAAACAAAAAACAAAACTGTCAGAATAAAAGAAAAATAAAATAAACCGCTAATGGTCATGGCCGTTAATAAACAGAAAGCCCTAATTTGGCTCTCGTCTTTGGCTGTCTTGTGGTTTATTAGCCAAGCCGCAAAACACACACCGAAATTGAAATGGAAGAAGAAAAAATAAAGAAATAGAAATAGAAGTAGAGCGGTGATCGACACGCACTTGTAAACAAATTTTTGGGGGAACTGCAGTTGAAGGAACTCTTCACAAACTGCCAAGAAAAACAAACAATCCGAGTCGGCCAAAAATAAGTTATTATGTTGTGTAAAAATAGTAAAAGAATCCATAAAAATGTACTCGTAAAATGTAAAAGATTGTGGAGAGCAGTGCTCGCACCTCTTCCGCTTTTTTCACTCAAAGAGAGCCGGCGAATTAAGAGAAAATGCTGATCAGCTGGGCGATGCGGTGCGTGAGATGCAATCTCTTGGCTTTGGGCGATTTTCAAACCATTTTCCGTTTGGGCAATCACAAAAACAACAATCATTATGAAAATGGAAAGTGGTATTGCACAAACACAACATAAAAAACAAAGTTAGTAAGTTGATCCGACAAAACACAGCTGTTTGCCAGCCAGCGGAAATGCTCGGAAATGCAGACACGGACTTTAGGTGAATGGGCGTCGTGTGAGTACTATTACACTCATACTCAAGCACTCATATTCGCTCACTCCTCACATCATATTCGATCATCATTGGCCGTGTGAGTCAGGCGCCGAAATGTGACTAAGCCGCTGTCTCCATAAATGAGTATCGTATTTTTGGCGTAGGCTTAATGCGACCAAGTTGGCTTTTTTCGGTTCCTTGGCCAAAATAAAAACACATGAACCAAAAAAGAAATGAGAAGTTTGCACTGAGAAATATTAGTAATAGATTTTTTAACAAGTTTCCCCCAATTTTACCATTTTTCTCAGTGCTGTTAACCCGCCTTCATTCATTTGCATGTCTGAGTCTCAATCTCCGTCTGGGTTTACGTCTCAGTCGAGTGATTGCCGCATCTAGATAATCCCCTCCAATTCAATTCAATCCAATCCAACACTTGGCCGTCATCTAGTAGTTTCCCTCTTGGCCAGTCTGCGTCTGGCTTCGAGTTGCCCGGTCAACCCACTTCCTCAAGTGGACGTCCGTACGAACACCCCATCGATTCGATATACTATATATTCATGGATACATTTATTCACTGCAACTGTTTTCCATGCACTTGCCGTTGTGGTTTTAATTAGTAATTGGCAATCGCGCACATCGTTGAGCAGATTTTGAATTACCATTGCCAGTGTGGCCGATATTGTGAGTTGGGGGGAGGCGCCCCTGCCTTAATTGCCAACTGATTGCTTATGGCACTTTGAATTGCCTTCTGGCACGCCAAGGGTGGCAGTTGAGACTTGAATAAAATGCCTTACAAAACAAAAATTCAGTAGGAGGAGGTAGCAATTTGCATGTCCATCAAGCGAGGATTTTGTTAGCCAAGGTGTTTTGGAATATGCACAGAAGTTGGTTTCAATGATTTAACACGGATTTAAACGATTTAAATGGGTGTGTTTTCCCTCAATTAGTCATTCATATTTAAGAGCTTCCTTTGATATTCACTTGGGATATATTTTTATTGGGGTTTTGAAGGGTTTATGATTTTCTGTGATTTTATTAGAATTTTTTATGGTAAATGGTTTAGTATTATATTAGATTTAAGGGCCTTCTTCGATATACACATGGGATATATTTTTATTGGGGGTTTGATGGATGATTTTCTGTGATTTTATTATAATTATAATGACAAATAAGTTTATCGGCAAAAGATTTATATTTCCCTACTAAAAGGTTTCTTTAAATAAATAACCCAAATATGAAATCCAATATAATCTATAAATCTATAATTTTAATACATTCTTGAATGCATTTTTGATATATTTAAAACTAAAACAGGTCTGTGAACATTTCAACTATGTTAGTCAATGAAATGCACATTATATCTAGAGTTTATTTACTATAAACCATAACTGGTTAAAGAATTAATTCAATTTGGCTTGTTTACTAATATATTATACAAAATGGCTTTAAATGTATAATTTTTTATATTTATGTTCAAACTATTTAAGGTAATTGGCAACCCATTGATGTGGTAGTGATTGTGTGGACTCACCCACTTAGTCACACAGAGATAAAAAATAATAACAATAAAAATATATACATATATCTGCTGGGCAGCTGTCGCCTGCCTTTAACTATTTGGTTTGCGAGTATTACTAAGCCGCTGCCCACGCTTCACTCACGCCCAAGTCTTCGGAATTCCGCCTGTCACAGCCAACATCCGTCTCAAGGCAACTAAACTGCCGCCCATCGCCCCCAGTTTTCAGTTTCCCTGCGCTCAACTCGGAGTTTCAAATTAAAAAAGATACAAAAAAACACTCGACTCAAAAAATACAAATAAAACAAAAAGACTCAGACTCAGTCTGCAGACTGCAGACAATTTCCCGTTTTGCCAAGGAATGCCGGCAAATTGCAATTGCCATTTTCAATCGAAGAGAAGTGAAGAGCGGCGGGCAGAGAGCAATAATAAAAATTATTCGCACAAAGTCATGTGCTTAACACACTTGCGACATTCGCATAAATTAAGATAAATATTAAGAAATGATTTATCTGATGATTTGACTGAATGCATTGTTAAATGCAAGGAAAATCACACACAGAAGTCTCCACATGAAACCTTGATTATTTGTCATGATATTTACTTTAAAGTTAACTAAAAGCACAAAATGTATTTTGAATGGCAAATAAAAATAACGTTATTTTAATACCTAAGAAAAAGCTAAGCTAAGAAGCTAAGAATAATTACATAAATTTAGTTCTGCTAATTAAATATTCATCAATCTAATCTAACAGATTTTTTATACATTTTTTATAGCTTAACACATTCCTTTTGTTTTGTATTAATAAATAAATATGTTAAACCTAAAAATAGGTTAATTGATTAAAACTCAAAAAGAAAATAAGAAATAAATAACACATAAAAACTGATTATATTCATTCTTGAAGGTTTAAAGTTTATTTTTACATTTGTGTTAATGTAATTTTGTTTTGTTCAGTAAAAAAAAGGTTTTTTATATTTAGCATGACTCAAAAAATCCATAATTTTGTCAAGAGATCCACATTCTTTTGTAAAATGCAAATCTTTTCAGTAAACACTCAAAAGGCTGACAAATACAATTGTTTCATGTGAGTAATGAATGCCTGAAAGGTTTAGGGAATGGAGACATTATCCGGTATTACTTAATTTTATTTTTTTGTATTTTTGCAACTGTCGAAATTGCGAGAAGAGATATGTGTGTCAATGTGGTATTTGGCGCGACTTATGGCGGAGTCACAACAGTCACAGTCACAGTGTAAACAAGGCGGTTGGGAATGCCGGCTAAGTGGACTTCCCTCCATTTATTTATATATTCCCCCAAAACTTCCCTTTCCAAAAATAAACTCTGAACCCAACTGAAAAAGAGTTACGTTTTCCCCGTCTTCGGTTTCAGTTTCAGTTGCCACTATTTGTGCAAACAGAGAAGGCGGAAAGAAAAACAATGGAGAGTATATGGAATATTCGTGTAAGTTCACTTCACCTCAAGGGTGAGCCAAAGCCCAGCCTGTGTGGAATACGGGTGACCCACTGACAACGGCGACAGACAGTACCCAGTATTACCCATCCCCCGAAAATATATAAAACATCGCTGACAAAAAACAGGTTTACAACACCGAGTTGTGGGCGTTTATACTGGGATTCAGATTCGTATTCGTTTTCGTATTCGTATTCCCTTGTTGTTCACTTTTATTTGCGTGTAATGTCATTTAAATGATTGCTCGATTGCTGCTGACAAAGGCCAACTTGTTTCGCAGCAGTGACGTCATGGTCACTCCACCCACACAAAACCGAGAGAGATACTGGCTGTGATATATATAACAGGTCATAAATATCCATAAAGTGATATTGGCTGAAGCTGAGATCATTGCAATTTCTGTGAAAGCCACAAAAAGCAAGGAACGCCTTGAACGAAACTCCCACAGAGTGAAAAAGTAATGCCACTCGATCTAGTGAAAATATTGCACAAAAACATCTGTATACAGAAAGAGAAATTAACTGTGTTTAATGTGATTAATTTTATATTTATATAAGGGTTTTTTTTTGTGGTAAATATTTTATAAAATAATGCCACAATGTCAGGTTGCAGCGCGGAGTTAGGCGGTGTAGAATCTCGCCTATGTCTAACTTCAAGCATTCAATAATCAATACATAAAATTAAACCAATAAGAAACCCAAAGTTGAGTGTGAAATACCTGGTAATGTGGGTTAAATTTAAAGAGAACTAAACATGTTCCAAAAGTTCAACAAAAACAGAAACTTTAGTGTTTAACAACCCTTAACAATCCCGTAATTACAAATTTTAAGCTCATATTTAACCATATTTCTCTCTGTGTGCCAGGGGGAGTATCTGACAGCTCGTCGTCTCCCCTTCGATATCGCCTCAAAAGTTAAAGTATCTTGACCTCGCCAGTGCCGGAGTGTTTCATTCCATTGCTGTGTTGATCGTCACTGGCAATTAGTAGCATAATTAAATATTTGTGTACAAATGATTTCTACATCGGTGTGCGTATATTTTATATAGATTTTATATTTATATTCAAGTGCGACGGGCGACCAGGCGGTCCTTCGCTTTGATCCAAAAGACGCGTCGCTGCTGCCAGAATTGCGTTTTGTTTCTCTTTTGGAGTTGACAAATTGACACACGAAATTGCTTATCTTAATGAGTCAGAAGAGTTTTTGTGGATGTTGTGTTTGGGGGGAGGCGCTATATAGTACACATATAATGGCGCGGGGAAGCCGAGGGACAAGGGACCTGCTGCTGGTACTGCTGGAGTGGGAGACAATTGTCTGGGAAAGGTGCCATATGGCCATATGGTTGTGCAGCCTTGGGGCAATGTTAGATACGAGGGAATATACCGTCGAGATGATATATTTACTGCATGTGCGTGTGAATGTAATTCACGAATGTCATCTGCCACCTGACAGACGGGTAAACCAAAGTCTTTATTTGACTTTGACTGTCCAAATTATATTCTCAAATATCAGTCACATTTTCGGTAATTATTTATGGTATGTACTTTATTAATAGCTTTTAAAGCAACACGAAAAATATATTCTCCAATTACAGCCGCATATTTGGTAATTATTTTGGATGGAGTATCAGTGTCTGGTGTTTAATTTTCAAGTGTCATCATTGGCAGTTCCTCGATAAAGAACTTGATAAGAGCTCTCGAATAATTAATTAATTTTTATTATTTATTGGGGTTATAACTCTTAATTGTAATGAGGATTCCATTTAAGAGATTAGCATAGGGAAATTTTAGAATATAGAGAGCCAGCTTATGGTTTTATAATATTTAAATGTTGATTAACAATGCCTTGTGATTTTTTAAGCAAGGTTCCTGGTTGGTATAAATGTTTTCTATTGATTCATTGGTTTCTCCTGGCTTTTTCAAACAAAATACTCTATGAAATATATCTTCGAATGATTCCTGACACTCGAATACTTCTCAAGATATTCAAATTAAATAATCTAAACCTTCTCCCCTTCAACCAGTTAATTACCAAATTTAAAATCATTAAAAACCATCGACTTGAACATGATAATAATTAAGAGAGGAGAACTGAATAGGAAGCTCGTGTTTTGCTGCATATAAAAAACTCAACAACTCTGTTGGGGGGTACAAAAAAGAAACAAGGCGGTAAAACAGCCAATCATCATATCAATATATCCAGATGTTTCACTGGCTTTAGTCATTAGATTCCAGAACAGTTAAAAATGTCATAACTTGAGACGAATAATTACCGAAAGCAGTCGCGAGAAAGGGAGGGCTCCGAAATAGAGACATAAAGATAGCAAGCTAACAGCGAACGAGAAATGCAAATTGAATTGAAAACTAATTAGAGATATCTACACACACAAGCACTCCCCATTCAGATACAGATACACGGATACACAGCTGCAGATACGCGATATGGAGATACGAATACACATAACGACAATTAAAAAACCAAAAAGCCAAAGGAGAATACTACATCGCCGAAATACCGAATAGAAAATACGAATAGCTGAAAAGGAAACAGAAGCAGAAGCAAACAGCAGGCTGGAACAGAGAAACAGTTATCAGTTTTCAATTAACAACATCGTGTTATGTCGGTAGGCGTATCTGTATCTTCCAGATACAACGCAGAGTGCCGAAAATAAAAGCAACCAATGCAAGCGATAAAATTACAAGTCTGAAACGTTATGTTGAAAATATTTTTGGCGCTATTATGGGTTTTTTTTTTAAGATGAGAACAAAACTCTTAGAAAAGATTCGACTTTCAAATAAAGAAGAACTCCATCTATTTAGAATTTTTCCTTTTAAGATATTACTCTTCTTTTTAACCTTATAAAGCATGCTTTCCCAATCTAATTACATCTTTAATTAAAAATACAACTCTGCCGCACGCGACTTCCTTGTGGCAACTGTACTTCCGGTGTCAACTGTTGCCGGGCTAGTTCTCCCATTAAAACCGATCGTGTGTACGTGAGCCTGTGTGCCTCGAATATCTAAACGATAAACTCACTTACAGAAACCGAAACAGAACTTGCGACACACTCGTTAGATTTATTAATGAAATCTATGCAATGCAGCTGGGGCTTGGCGCCTGCCCGCACACACATTTATTTTTTATTTTTTCGATGTGCGATTTTGGGCCAAGCCTTGACAGGTTACGGAAAACTTCGATAACGATAACGTTAAAGCCAGAGCACTTGAAGACGACGTCGATTAATGGTAATGGGACAGGCCGTGCGATGATAACACACGTCTAAAAATAAATGCTGTCGAATGCTGTCAAAATAATCCGAAATCGAAATCGAAAATGGCTCGATGAGAGTATCTTATAACTTGGCCTTACTCACGCCCACACGAAACAAACACCCAAAAGTCTCAGCCTCGATCGATTATCAAATATATATTCGAATTCAAAGGCCCAAAATTGGTTCACTTTGCGCAGGCGTAGCCTGACAAAGAGTGAGAAAATCGAACAGCGGGAGAATGGGTTTAAAAATATCCACAAAAACACAATTGTAAATAAAAGAAACCGTAAGCAAATATTATTTAATCGCAGCATTAACACTTCTTTCATATGGTATTCAATGGCAACCATTACAGTTCATCTAATCGATCCACGGGGGCGTTGTGTGAGCTGTGAGTTTTTTCCTCTATTTTCTACTATTGCAGAGTTGCCTTTGTTTGCTGGCCAAGTTTTTCCGTTACATGCAGTTTGGCCAAATTGTGTGTGGGCTAACTGGCTCAGGGCTAATTAAAACTCGGCAAATGGGGGATAAAAACAACAAAAAAAAGCGAAAAGCCAAGTAAACTTTTCATTTCGCATGTGAAATCAACTGGGAGTTGGATTTAACTGTGGAATGGGAACATGGACTTGGACTCTGCAAGATGTGGAGGTGTCTCTCTTTCTCTTTCTCTGTCGGGGGCCTTACTTAATCCCAGACATCAATCTCAATTTATAAATATTCCTACGAGTATATATATAAACACATATTTATTCGGCCCGTTAAGGTAAAACGAGTTTTGTTTTCAGTTTCATTGACGATCTTGGGCGTTTCTCTTATTGAATCAATTTCAATTGAAAGTAATTACAACTGAATCGCGAGGTGGTGGAGGAGGAGAGTGCTGACGCATTGTGTGCATTGTCATTCTGAATTTAAAATCGAGATCAGGGGGTTTTCCGGTTGTGGAATTCTTAGGGACTGTTAACTATTAACAGTAAACCTTATGGTTTAAATCAGGAAAATGCACTGAATATTACACAAGGAGCCAGAAAGACAAAGACCATATTAATAAAGGCATTCTTAAATTTATTAATCAGTTGGTAAATAAGAATTAAACAAGGAAACCATGTATAAGTTTAGCTTTTGTATGCGTTAGGACGACCTATTTTCCAGGACAATCCACAGATTTTGTTTTTAAACCTCTGATGAAGAGTTTTTTCTCCTAAAAACCCTAAAGGCAGTAAAACAATGAGTCCAAGTATAAGTCTTGCTTTTGTAAGGAAGCTTTATTTTCCAAGACAATCCATAGATTTTGTTGTTGAACGAAAATTGTGAAGGTTTTTCTCCTAAAAAACTCTCTAAAGGCAGTAAATCAACGGGTCCAAGTGTTAGTCTTTGCCTTTATAAGCCTTTGGAAGAATACTTTCCAAGACAATCCATGGATTTAGTATTTAAGCGTCTGATGCGGTTTTCCGCTTACAAAATTGCCTAAAAGCTGTTTTTTTAAAAGAGGTTTTCATCCTAAGAAAAAAAACTCCCTAAAGGCAGTTTCTGTAAAGCTTCCTCCAGAAAAACTCCCCTAAATGCTCTTTTTCTAGTGTCAATTTCAATGATCCATTCATTCAAAAGTCATTTCCCAATGATCCCTTCATTTAATGTAATCTAAAAAGGGTATTAAAGGGGTATTAAAATAAGTAAGTACCGGTTAAAGTTATACATAAACCTCTCCATAAACACAATTGTATCATTAAAATACTCATTAACAAATGGAATTAAATATTCCTTCAACTTAAGTGCTTTCTCCAATCTAAGCAAAACCAAACTGATCCAAAATGTAATTTATTTGTGCATCCTTTGATCTGACAATCTCTCATTCCTTTCGTCGTATCACTTGAACTCCTTTTGCCGTAGGAACTATATAATAGACATTCTCTCTGGGCACAATGCGACAAGTATTCAATAGACTTCAGTCTGCCTCCATTTCTGTGTGTATTTTAGCCTTTTTTTTGTAATGTTTTTATTGTGCGGGACTAACAATGCCCTCGAGGCTGCGACGACGACATAAATTTCGATTTTTTTGCAGTTGCAGTTGCACATAGTTCTGTGGGCCGACAAAAACTCCGTTGGCGGAACAGAAATAGAATCGCACACACAAGTGACTGACAGACAAAACGGCAGAGCTGGCACAGAGACGGGATATATACACATATATATATAAATGGGACGCCGAGAGGTTTCTGGGGAGGGGAAAAATAGACGGGGTTCATGGGCGGAGGCTGCAACCGTTAGTGCGGAATTAGCGCATAATAAATGCGGCACCAGAGCAGCAGCAGCAGCAGCTGGGAGTGCACACAGTTTTGCGGACACTGCTGTAGTATAAGCCCCCCCAAGTGCAATGAACCGCCGGGCGGTGCTCTTTATGGGTGGGTGAGATGGGTTGATTCCCGGGAGGGGAGTGCCACTGCGAGTGGGTTGGCCAAATATTTGCTCAACATATTGCCATTTGAATGGAGCTATCAGACGGCGGGATTACCTCAATTGCCCTACTACAGTGGTGGCTTGAATAGGGGGAAATTGTTATGAATTCTTAATTGTTTCTGTTTCTTAAGATAGACAAAAACATTAAAGGACAAGTTAGTCCTAAAATAAATCATTTAATAGGAACAGTATATGATTATTTAGTAGCTTTAAAAGCGGAAAGTATAACCATGAAACTCTTATATATGTTTGTACTTAGACAAGATTTATATTTCAGTTTTAAAAACCGCATTAAAAATTGCATGGAATTAGAAATCAGTTCAAATTATGCCCAAAAGTATGCCATGATACATTTAAAATAGATACAATACCTGTAAGATTATACTCCCTTTTCTCCTTTTCGTTATTTATACAAAAATTCCCTCAGCATAATTATTTAAATGCCTTATGCCCCTAAAATAATAGCCTAGCCATCATTGTAAATGTTTTTAATACAAACATAATTATTTAAATGCGTTAAAAAACCCAAAAATAATAGCATAGCCCTCCCTGTAGTTGTTTTTTATGCAAAAATTTCCTTAACATAACTATTTTAATGCATTACAACTCACCTGCTATGCGGAGAACCGCACGATCCGCCGGATCCAGCTGCAGGATGCTGAGCGGCTTGTCCTTAGCCCATTCGCTAAGGGATTCGCGATCCATCATGATGTTGGCGGCACTCCCCGTGGACGCATAGATGCGGCGGCTTCGCTGGCACAGCTGCTGCTCCGAATGATGCAGGCGCGGCTGCAGCTGAAGCGTGGGGCACGACGGCGATGGCGACGAGGGCGATGGTGATGGCGACGGGGAATGGTGATGATGATGGTGGTGGTGGTGGTGACCGTGATGACCGTGGTGGGATCTGCCGCCGCCGAGGAGTGCCGCCTGCGGGGAATGGGGCGACTGCGGGGTGGAGCGTGAGCGGACGTAGCTGCGCGGGGACGCCGTGTTTGCTGTTTTTGATGGCGCACGGCGGAGAGGACGGAGGACGCAGGATTTCCCAGGGAGTATCTCCTAGGACTGTCACGACGGCGTAGGTGGAGACAACAGGTGGTTGTACACGCGCCTTTGGATTGCACTCTCCACAACTTAAGCCTAATCTTCTTAGCTATCTAGAATTGGGCTAGCAACATATTTGCTAAACTTTAATACTTCTGCAAACTGCAAATAAAGATAATTTAAAAAAAAGGTATCACTTTATATGTAAGGGAATTCTTTGGGATTTATTAATAGTTTATTATTTTTTATGTAGTTTGGCACACGATTTAGTTCTTTGTTTTATATGAAAACTTTACAGGAACTTTGGAAAACGTTTTCTACTGTAATTTATTAGTTTGAACTAGAAGCAGCCTTACAACAAAAAAGAGCTTTAATAATATTAAAAATATTTGTTTTTATTATTATTAATAATTATTATTTTATAGTTTAATCTTTAAACTCCGCACAAAAATCACCATAATTTCTCTTTAAAATTATTTTGAAAGTACCGCTCTCTTCCTTTTTATTGCCTACTTTCAGGCTGCCTGTAAAGCAAATTCGAGTGCGAAGACCGCCCAAGCACCTTTGCTTATTTGCATATTTTGTGGGTGAAATAAAGGCACATAAAGGGGAGAAGGAAGACGTGGGAGGCATTTCCCATTGCCTTATCGCTTCGTTCTCATTCCGCGCCAGTAGGTCATTGGCAAATTAAGCGGAAAACAATGAGCGGCAAGAAATAAAATGGAAACACAATTGCTGATAATTGAGCGCAGTTTGACAGTCACTGTGTCTCGGCTAAGTTTGTTTTCTTCGAATTCGAAAAGCAACACCAACAATGAATGAAAAGACACAACGGAAACTAACAACCGCAAAGACAAAAAACAACAGCTGGGTGTGTGTGTGTGGGAAGTGCAGCAAAATGTCAACAAAAACCGCAAAGAGAGGTGTGGAGATAGTCAGCGAGAGCGACCGGTTTTTTCCTGTTAGAAGAGAATACGCATGCGCAAAGTTTTCACACCGGAAATAAAAAGGAAGAAAAAAGAAACTAGCGAGAGAGAGAGAGCAAGAAAGAGAGTGGGCGATGCAGCTGGCTAAAAGCCATAAAAGAAACGAGATGAAGAGCTAGAATTGTTATTGCTTTTGACCCGTTATTGTGACTTGATTCTTCTATCGCGTTCTGCAATTCTCTTCCTCTATTGCCAATTACAGACGAGTTCAAAATTATAGTACTAACATTGATTAACAATAAAAT
>JAEIIH010012267.1:0-10175 GCA_018904745.1 Drosophila orosa
TTAGGTGCGAGAGAAAAAAAACTAATAATAGCTAAAAAATTTAATGCAAATTCGGATGTATTCGGTCGCTTTTTGCTTTAACTATTTTATTTCTTGTTG
Source organism: Drosophila orosa (assembly GCA_018904745.1). Taxonomy (NCBI): domain Eukaryota; kingdom Metazoa; phylum Arthropoda; class Insecta; order Diptera; family Drosophilidae; genus Drosophila; species Drosophila orosa. Next base: position 100 of record JAEIIH010012267.1, read on the forward strand.
AAACGATTGAAAACAGATTGTAAATTGACCAAAAATGTATTATTTGATTGTTTCAATTAACTTATAAAGCAGAGAATCGTTTGATATGTTGGGTAAATAAAAGCTGACCGCCTACAAATTTGTTGAAATAAAAATCACTCCCTCCGATATTAAAAATACAAAAATAATTTAGTTATTTATAACTTATAGCTATGTGTGCTGCCTTATTTTTAGTTATAAACTAATTGGAATAGCTTCCTCTTGCAGGTCTCCAAGTTGAGGATAATTTAAGGCTTCCCAAACAACTCAGACAAAAATAAGTCCAGAAAAGTTAAGTTAAAGTCATGCAAGAAGTCTGCAGCACCCTGGACACGACCCCAATGGGCACGCAGATCAAATCGGAATCGCCGCTCAATCCGCTGCAGGTGCAAACCGGCCAGACTTCGCTCCCAGTGGGTGGTGGATGTGGCGGAGTCGGTGGACCCGGCGGAGTGGGTGTCGGTGTCGGCCAGCAGGGAGCACCGCCGGTGCCGGCGGTGATGCTGGTCAACAAAATGGCTCCGAACTGTGATAAACGGGCCGCGGATACGGCCTACTGGATGGCAGCCTCCGAGGGCGGATTCATCAACTCGCAGCCGTCGATGGCCGAGTTCCTCAATCACCTGAGTCCGGAGAGTCCCAAAATCGGCACACCTGTTGGTGCCGGCGCCATCGGAGGAGGAGTGGGCGTCAATGTTAATGTCAATGTTGGCGGGGTCGGCGTCGGATATCCGGTCGGCGTTGTCCCTCAAACGCCGGATGGCATGGACTCGGTGCCGGAGTATCCCTGGATGAAGGAGAAGAAGACATCCCGCAAGAGCAGCAACAACAACAATCAGGGTAAGTTCAGAGATACTTCACTGAGATACACTGAGGGAAAGAAACGGATCGTGCAATGATGAAAGATAAATTGAAATTAGAATTAATAGGTTCTGTGTCTATAAAGTTGTACATTTGTTTGTTAGTTTTTGGATTTTAAATCCGATTTATCAATGCTGTAGGTGACCTTTTTCTCGCTGTGCAAGGGAGAGAAATGCGAAACTGTCATTAATCAAGAAATCAATGCAATTTACCTTGCATCAAATGAGGCGCAGCATGGCGGCGCCTTCGCAACTCCGACTCCGACTTCGTCTTCGACTCCAAACCCGACTTCCCGTCCAGAAAGCCAGCCCAGAACCCTATCTGCCGTCCCGCTCCCTTTCCCACTCGATCACGCACTGGCGAGGGTTCGGCTCCTTTGATGGACAGCTCGGTTTGTGCCGGCAAAGATCTGTTATTTGCGATCATTTGTAACAATTTTCGAGAGCAGAGTGCTCCGCCGCGCTGGAAATGTTTCATTTATTTCCCTTCGCTTCGACTCGAGTCGAATGTGTCGATTTCATTTGCGCAAGAAATACGAAAAAGCGACGACGGGAAACAGACTCGAGAAAACTACAGCTGGGCCAGGGATCGAGGCAAGTCGCATTTAAAATAAATGAGGTATCAAGGTTGTCCGACCATACGTTTTCCTGTCCAGTACCCAGTACCCAGTACCCAAAACCCAAAACCCGACCTGAGCCCGAACCCCTTTCCTCTGAGCGATTGCAACCTGTTATTTAGGTTCATTTGTCAAAATATTTTTTCCTGTCCCCCTTTTTTTTTTTGCCTTCGATCGAGGGGGCAGAGGACGCCGCCAAGGGGATGGGAATGCCGTGTTGCACGTTGCAATTGTTGGCTTTCGAGCCTCTGGCGATTTTGTAGCACAAAAAATACATACGAGTATTTCGTGTCTGCTGCTGCTGCACCATTTTAAAGCAGTGCCTCCCATTCGCCATTTCCCCATTCAGTTGCCCAGGGCAGTTGATGGGGCAGGAGGGGATTATACTGGGAAGGGGTTTCAATTAATCACTTTTATCGGACACAAGGCGAGCAACGAAAATTTCAATGGGATAGGCTTAGCAGCCTGGACGAATAAGTAAATCACCTAAACGAATAACCCATGAATAACTAAGAAGTAAAAAATATTTATCGATAAATGTTTACTTTAACGAATCCTTATTATACTAGAGTTATGTTTTACATAATTAATACTTTTATTATTATTATATTTATGAATATATACCAATATTTCACCCTTCCTGATATGCCGTAAGAGGTTAACAAGATTTTAAATAGATATTTTGCCATGTTCTACTGTCGTTGGTTAAGCTGAGGTCCAACCCCTCAGCGGATGACAAATGCAAATGATTATGTGAAATGGAGAGAGGGTGCACTGACTTAAACTAATACAATGCCAATTAATATTGACCACACACTCACCGACCAACCAACCAACCAACCACACACATCCTGTTGACAAATGAGCAGCACTAATCCCCTGGAAAGTGTGTGTAAGTGTGTGTTTAACCGCCAAATCCCAACACGTGGCCAGTGGAAACAGCGAGGAATTCCCCAGAGGGGAGAGAGCTGGCAAATCTTTCTCCGGGTCCGAGTCCGAGTACGGCTGCCCGGGTTCCCGGAGTGAAAGTGAGCCAATAAATAGCGTGAAGCATACCAAAGCGCCGTTGAAGGGTCAATACATCTTTCACTCGCTCACACTCACTCTATATGTATATAGATATCCCAGGGAATGTGTGGAGTTGGGGGAGGTGAGCCGAAGGGACGACATGCTGAGCGATATGGATTACAAATGTTGTATGTGTCCGTTTGTTTATCTCGGCCTGTGTAGAGGGCCGGTGTGCTTGTGTTGGCTTAACAGTTTAATTTGTTAATGTTGTCAAATTAATTCCTTGTCGAGTGGTAAACGATCTAAACGATTGAGAGGAAATTAGTTATATTTAAACAAAAGATTGTATTCATGATACAATTACATTTAACATGTATAAAACATCTCCCTGCTGATCAGATTTTTTGGTAACCCATTTAAAGCCTCAATTTGGAATTCCTTTTCCTGACGCGGCTAATAATTTGTATCCCCGTTCCTAGCTGCACCTTTCCTCACCCCGTAAACACTCATTGTTTGCCGCAAATTGTTTGCAACGCATCCTGAATTTTAATGTGTGGCGCGTATTTCGGCTGAAAGCCCTTTGCTGGATGAATTGTACGAGTCGCAGGATGGGGTCTTCTACGCCGAAATTGTTTTGTTAGCCTGTTTACATACACACAAAGTGGAAGCAATAAAATTTACGCTCAGCATCAAGTGTTAATTAGGCGTAATGAACTGCAAGAAAAGTTTGTAATTGTCGTGCAGCATGTTCAACTCGGCGGCAAGTATCTGCGAGATGTGCGAAAGGATCTCGCCAGGAGAGTGGGATACCTTCAACCAGACAGCAGGCAGCAGGCAGGATTGGGGATAAAACCAATAAAAAACCATTTGACTTTGTTGGCCCCGGCTATTGAGAGGCGGAAATCCATTGGCAGCGCCATCTGTATCATCCACTCCACGCGGCGTATCCACCCCGCGACCATATGTTGCTCCATCGAGAACTGAAGCAGTTCATCCTACTCCTGCTCCTGCCTGATTCGGTGGGTGGAGGGGTGGAAGGGCATAAAAAATGCGTGCGGCAGGACTCGAAACTTACCCCCCGAGGATTACGATTATAACAAACCATTTATCATAATATTTATGTTGATGCGTTGTACTTTTTCTCAATGAAGGCCCCGCAGTCTGCCAGGGTCAGGAAAAAAAAACAGTAAGCGGAGGACAGGGCCAGGTTCGCGGTGCCTTTTATTAATTTTATTTATGATGAGTCATTTGCACATTTATAATTTTAACCTTTACAGTTGAATTCATTCAAAACGAATTCCGCGCGAGTGCGAAAAGCATCAAGGGGAGAGAAAGAGATTCATCTAATGTCTTGGTCGAAAAACGAATGGATTCCCAGGCATATCGTATGACAGACTGTGTTTTTGAGGGGGCGGAAGGATTGCCTCGAGATTTATTCTGATATTGATATTCCATAATTGTGTGGTTGACATTAATAGACTTGTGATGTCGCAAATAGGGCAATGCATCCAAGGAGCCTTTAATAAATCACAGGAATTGGGAATTTATTATCTTTTTTATTTTATTCTTTTCCAAAAGGTGTATAAAACTAAATTCGTTTATTGTATTGTATTCAATTTTTAACTAGTATAATGAGACACGCATATGAAAGGAAACTTTAAAACTAATGTAAATAGTATATAACCGCAATCATCTAAATTTTATGTTCTTAAACTCACTCTAAACCATTCTTATAGCTTTTTTTTCCTGCAGTATTATATAAAACGTTCCAAGAACAATATGCACTCAAAAAACTCAATTTCGCTTACCTTTATCCCGCCCAAATCTTTATGAAAGCCCATTTAACCACAAATGCCCCAGTGGTTAAGTGCCTCTAAAAAGGTAAACCGAGAACGCGTTGAACTTGAAATCATGTCGCCGAGCATTAAATTAATTGGCGCTCGTCAAATAATTTTTGAGCACTAATTACGCGTCAAACGATGAAAAATTTCCAGGGCCAACTTCAAGGCTCTGTCCCAGGATTTAAATCAGGCCGGGAAGGTAGCCGTTTTCGGGTCGCTCAATTAATTGTTACGACTTTATTATGGAGATAAGTGCGCGGCGTCTTGGCCAAGGCAAACAAAGGGTTCTAATTGGCCGACCGCAGCCAGGATAATGCCAGGCAGACGTTTACGCCCCAAAGGGTTTTTCCATATTTTTTCCCCAGTTTTTTTCTTCGCCTTTCCCCCTCCAACGTGACTGTGAAAAAATCTGTTACAATTAGTTAAGCTTGAGCCGGCGGCTGGCCAAAGTAAATTTTAAGATTATTATTTTCTACCGTATTTTTTCGGGGAGCTTTTTCGCTGGCCTTATCTGCAAACTGATTTGTCATTATTTTTAAAGCGAAAAGGACCCGGAATTTATCAGGGATTTATAAACATTAATGTTTTAAGGTTTACTTTGGGTCTGAGCATATACTTTAATGTCTTATTTAAATGAGTAATATTATGCTTATTTTTAGGTCTAATTAAAGAGTTAAAATTTGGTAAAATACAAAGAAAAGAAGAATAAAATAGATTAAAATCTATAAGCTAAAAGTTTTGTAACTTAATACTGGATTAGGAACCCCAAGGATAATTTTAGCAAATCAATTTCCTGCATTACGAAATTCACCCCACTCCATTCAAATGTCCTTTAATCTTCCCCCAAATTGGTCATTTGAGGTTTCCCCTAAAAAACTTTGACGTTAACCAATATCGATTTAATTTTATTTCCACTCATTTAGCTAAAAGCGTTTCAGTAAAAATGAAAATATTTGCCCGCGATTAAATTAAAAAAAAGGAAAAACTGGGAAAGAAGGAAAGCGGGAAAAGTGGCAGAGAAAAAAGCATTTTATGAAATGAATGCACTGACACTCTGGCCTCGCCTTGGAAAAATTTGAATACATTACAGGGGGATTCCAGGCGGAGGACTAGGACTCCCTGCAAATAAACCGCCGGAGCGACTCCGGGTCCCCGCCCCTTTCTGGCCAGGACGACGGCATGACAATGACACAAAAGCCGCGCACTTAATCGCCGCGGATCACATTCCGTAAAAACCGCGACGATAAAAATTTTTTACGCTCCATTCTTGTGTACTTAGTGGAATGGAAGGGACACCACTCCACCACCGCACCACCCAACCACCCGCCGTGGTGGTTGACCCGCCTGTCCGCAATTCCGCTGGAAGACATCTCTGTCCAGTTGCCAGGAGAAAATCAGATCTGAAATTATTTTCAATTTGTACGCGATTTATTTTTATGTCTTTTTTTGAGAGTCCTCTCCTCCCGCTCATCAGCCGAGAACCCAGTTTAAGCGATTTGTAAACATTTGAATTGGATTTTCGGCCATAAAAATTGCTTGTTGGCGACTTTATCTCAAAGACTGGGCTAAGTTGTGAGCATTAGTGCTATCATAAGTAGGGGAAGTACACCTATTAATGCCATGCCCCGTATCGCCGGCTCCAGTCAATAACTCAACTCGGAGTTAATCGCATTGCATTCCACTTCAGCGGAATCGCGATTGGGGGTCGATTGGCCACCGGGGCGACCTAACAACTATAATAAATTAATAAATTACCAAGTTTTTGCATAAAATACAGTTTTACTTATCAATGAGCCGGCCCAACTGCAGTAATTACTGGCCAGGCTCAGACGAGGGAGTTGCCAAAGACAAATGACTGTAAAAACGTATAAAGTAAACCCCAGACAGCGAAAATGTCATAAATTATCATCACGCACGGAACGATCGCCGGCTACTGATTCTGAGAGTTGCGCTCCAGTGAATTACATAAGTTAAAATAAAACACTACAAGCTTAGGAATTCTATTTTTCAGATTTATTATTAATCTAATAATAAGTTCAGCACTCGAATTAATTCCTTAAAAAGTGCTTGTTGTTTTTTAAAGATAGTTACGCCCTTCTTAATCAATATCAGTATTATTTTATTACTTTTAATTGAAGCCTTAGAATAAAATAGATTGAAATACTTAAATACGCAGAACCTCGTTGATATTCAATGATTAATGTTACATAAGCTAGAAAAAAAGTTTAAGCAGCAACAAGCAGAAGAGTTGAAATATTTAACGGCATTTAAAAGAGCGTGAAAAGTCAACAAGGACAATCGGAAGCCAGGGGGAAATCACATCCACACACTCGCACTCGCACGATAACCCAACCCCGGTTAACCCCGGTAACCCCTCGATATGTGTGCGATTTAAATAAAACTAATGTTTGTGTGAAAATGGATTTTCTGTTTGTCATCGGCTGCTCCTGACTTCCCCGGTGTTTTATATTCAGACAGCGAACCGCAGCCGGGCCAAAGGCTTTGCTTTCTTCCGTTCGTCGGCACAAGTTCCCTTATATTCAAATTCGGCGGCAGAGGCAAACAGATTTAAATTCGCATACGCTTAGCACGTGAGTCCTTGAGGCCGAACGGCAGGAGCGGCGACGGCGACAGCGACACCGCTTTCCGCCGAGTCATGCATCATATCTACAGCTGCGGAAACTCCTGGGTTAGGAGGGCTTCGTCCTTGGGATGGGATTGGGTTCCGTTCCGGGGAGAGGTGAGCTGGGGGATGGAACTGAGCCGAAACCGAAACTGAAACCGAGAACGCGCGTGGTTGACACGTGATTCCGAAGCTCGTAAATTTTCAAGAATTTCCCATCTTTTTTTTAGTGCTTCTTGTAGTTTTTAATTTGTGGCTTGTTGAGCAATGTTAACAGTTATTATTTATGCGATGAGCGGAGAGATAGTAAAAGTTATGGGACATTTTTCCAGCGGATATTAGGTGAGCTACCTGTGATAAGGATTGCAAGTATTGAGGAAGTACGCAGCGCTTTGCAACCCCAAAAAGTAACCCAGAAATTTTAGAACAGGGCGGAACGAGCAAAAGATGTCGCTTGGGGGATGCTATTCCACATAAGTACATAGAAAGTAGGAATGGGAGTCTGCGACTGTGAGTGAGTGTCACAGCATCATCCATCATTCTGGACTTGACCTTTTTTGGGCTAAGCTTCCGTTTAACAACGGACTAAAGGCGAATCTTTAATTTTGTATTTGCTATCTATCACAGTGGGAGATACAGGCGAGGTGCACATGTTACATCCGAGCGATGCGAAGATACAACAGTCAAATGTCAGCGACTCTCTGGGAAAACTGCCATGCTATGTCTCATTGTGAGCTTTCCGATGATTACATACACACATCACATCTCTCCGCATATAAACATATTTCCCCGGTTGGTTTTCACTTTGGTGTCGTGTTAAAAATGAATTTGTCATCTGTAAACGGTCTGACATGTTTGCCAAAAAATAAATCTCATTCACTCTCCACCTTTTTGATCATCGTCTGCTCAAAGACCAAGTCCGTTGGGCAATACATCAATTGTTGCTGTTCGGTGGTTGACTCCGGAGTTAAGCCCAGAGTCCAGAAGACCTTGATTGATTTGCATTGAAAATTGTGAGTTTAATTGACATGCGATGAGCGGAGCAATAATTATGTCAATCTGCTCGGCTCGTTGATCGATTGGGTCTGGTGAACAGCCATGTGGATTGACCTTTGCGGCACACATCGAAAACAATAGGAACTCCATTGATTTGTATTTTTAAAAATGTATAACACTACATATCTCTAACTTGGGCAAGACATCAGTTATTATTAATAACAATTCAAGAAACTAAATACTATCGAATCCACGTTTTTCTCAGCCATTTGTGGCCTATTCGCTGTGAATAATAAACTGTAATTATTGAACACTTGGAACACACATGTAAACACAGGCGGATTTGGTAATTACAACTCTTTTGGAGTTATTAATTGAAATTCGTACACCGCTCACATAAATGGAACAGAACGGAGCCGAACGTGCTAGATGTAATATGCCATAAAAATGGCAATAAGTGGGACAATTATGAACCAATAGAGGCGGACAAAAATGGCGGAGGGAGGCCGAAATAATTGGGAGTGGGAGTTAGACAACATGGTTCCCTGGGCTTTATAATAGCCCCGAATCATTTGGCTTTAACTCCGAATGGGGGGATGGTTAAAGGAGGGCCAAAAACAACGAGGTGGCGGTAGACAGGTGAGCAGCGGTGGGTGGCGATTATTATAAACGAATCGTTCAGATCATTGGCCAAATGGCTTTTCGAACAATTTGTTGCTTCGCTGCTGATTGAATGGCGGCTGTCCCTATTTGGTATGTTATGGCGGCAAAAGAGCGTGAAATTGATATGCAATTAAAATAATATTTATACGGCCGAGTGAAAGCACTCATGATTATTACCGGGCGCACATATAGAATAATTATTGATATCTCTATATATCACGTATAGATTTTTATAGCCGACAGCTGCCAGCGGAATGTGCGCGAAATAATAATTTCCATTTTGATGGCAAGCGAATTTTGAATATAATATTTATGCCACTCACCTCACATTAAAGCGGAGTTCAAGGATTTTTCCGTCATCTCTCTATTTTCTTCGGTTATTTTTTAAATTCTTTAGACGGGGCCAAAGGGGATAGCAGGCTGAGTGACTGCTGCGGTTAATGGCTTTCGAATGCAAATTCAATTTTATCGCACTCTGTTCACTTTTTAATAAGATTTCCGCCCAGCTCCGCCGTCCCTGCTGTCGGCGAAAGGTGCACTCTGTTGGAAATGAAAATTAGTTGCAAGGGCCGAGAAAAACAAAAACCAAAAAACAAAGAGAGACTGAGAAAGAAATGGAATGAAAGCGCAGAGACACGCGACTTGCGACCTGCGAGAAATGCTTTTTGGCGCCACAAGCAAACCTGTCTCTCTCTTTTTTCGTATAAAGGTGGTGGTGTTTCTACACTGAACGAAATACTGAAAGCTACTGGTTAAACTATATACAAAAATCACAACAGTTTGATATTGAATTACTTACTTACTTTTTCACTAGGTCTGTCTTTTGCTCTTTTGTCTTAGCTTTACCATTTTATAAAATGTTTTGATTCGTTTTTATAGAATTTCATTAAGAACCATATTTTTCCGAGTGCACTCATTCTTCGGCTGCTCGAGGGGCACTGCCCACAATCCAACAAATTGCGTTCCGTGTGCGAGAGTGGGTGGGAAAACTGTCAGAATGAATGAGTAGCGCGGTCACACCTACTGGCTGTCAGTCAGGCCCGAGCCTGCCCCTGAGCAGCCCCCAATGGAAATGGCGAAGGCAACGGGCAATGCCAGGCGGTATCGCTCCGAAAACTGTCCAAGGCGTTGCCTTGAATCGGACCTGGTATCGGGAATCGAGCGAAAGAAACATTTAAACGGCGAAATATTCACGGGCAGCCATAATACTCACAGATGTTCAGATAGCTCACTACATTCTATTCAATTAGGTAAATGGTATTTGGGAACGATTAGAAAGTGTCTGCTAGAACAATTTTGTACTTTAAGGTGGAAGTCTGGGGAAAGTCCACTGTAGAAGTGAGATAATTTAAAGTAGTCTTTAAATATTAAGAAGTAATATAACAAAGGTATATTTATACTTTCAAGCTCGTATTCTTATAATGTATTTAAATATAGCCAGGCTTATGAA
>JAEIIH010012281.1:0-17173 GCA_018904745.1 Drosophila orosa
AACGCTAAGTTTAATAGTCAAAAAGAGTTTCGTCAAAATAATTGTGCCGACTAGTGTATAATATATTAGCTTTCAATTCATGTTATGAAATTTTTGCATAGTATTGACTTAACATTTATTTTAGCATTTAATATATCTAATATTTTAATATCTTTCTCTCAAAATAGAATTCACAACCAGCCCTGTGCCCTCCGCACATTCGCCAGGAATGTCCGGCAAGCGCGGACCAGGACGACCTCGCTCTAAGACCTCTACGCCCGTCAGCCGAGGAATCCGCGGAACTCCTCGTGCCCGGCGTCCTGTGGGTCCCCTGCTAGTGCCACTGGGACGCAGTCCGGAAGCCACGCCACCGGGTAGCAGTCCGGCTACAAGTCGAGCGCCCAGTCCAACAGCAGGACCTCATGCCAGTGGAGGGATTGAGTAGTTTCCCACAACAAATTATAATTTAAAGAAACCGAAATTAATAAAGAAAATATTTGTTGATAAAATACTTGTTTTGTTGGGTGAAAAAAATATAACGTTATTTCTTTAACAAGGATTTGTTATCAATATTAAAAATTGTGCTCTTAGAGTGATATATTTCTTTATTCTAAACGCAAATCTGGTTAAAATCATATAATTATCTTAAGCTTAAATCGTTTTTACAACCCAACATACGTTGTCTTCCCATCACCTTGCTGATGAGCAACATAATGTTATTTTTATGGCAGTTTCAATCGTAAATTAATATACTTGTAAAACTGTTAAAGTGTTTCCGTTGACACTCGTCAAATTAGCCTGACTTTTTGATCGCGTCCAGTTCGTTAGCCAAGACCTTAGACAGCCAGGTATTCATGGATCAGCCGTCAACATAATTGCTGACGGCGGAAACAAAAACCTTCTAATGAGAGGTGTAATAAAAATTTTAAAATTTTTGTTTCGAGTCAAACCAAGTTTTCTGTCGTAATCAACACCACCAACGCGTCGAAATTAGCGCAACAATCGAGCATAAAATAATACTTACTCGTAATTAAATTAAGAAAACTATGAAAACTCGGTGAGAAAGCGAAGCTCATAAGGGCGATGGAAATCATCATTGTCATTTTGGCAATTAGTAACGGAGCATGATTCCCGGTACAAAAAGGTTTCTTATGCCCATCAGAAGGAACATAAAGTTTGTAGTATATATGCATATTATTTTATAACTATTTTTGTATACCTACATATTATTTTATAGCAGCAAAATGATGTTAACAAAACCATTATATACAAATAATGATTTGCTTCTTAGCAGAAGAAAACTAAGTCACAATACTATGTATGCCATTTTGAATATAAATAAAAGTTTACAATAAAAATACTCAAGGGTATATATTCTTTTTGATAAACACAAATTATATTGAATGTATAAATTCAAATATTTATTTATCAATAACTCTTTAAAGAGTATGTTCCCTACTTTTTAAAATCGTGGCTTGTTTTCCGCTAAGCTTTGCTTCAGCTTGGAATGGATTCAGTGGCATATTTAACTTTTCAATATGACAATTCTTAATATTCCAACTGCAACTTGTTTTCCTTTCAGTGGCCATTTTTCCCCCTTCTCTGAGTCGCCGGCGGCGGCAGCCAGTTGACGACTTTGGAGAACTGCCATAAAGCTGCACGTTTCGACCGTCTTCGCTGCAGTTGGAGAATCCGAGAAATGTTAAAAGTGTGCATTTATGCCAAGTGGCATCTGCGGCGGCGTCGGGCAGCCAGTCTCCCCTTTCTCCCACTGCCCCGGTGCGTTTATTAATTAGCAGCCATCCCAGAACTCCATCGAAGCAGGTCCAGAGAATACTCCTTTTAATACCCTTTGTTAAGAGTGTTTCAAGTACAAGTACAAGTAAAGAAATAAGCTTTTAAATACTATGTATTAATGATTAGTCTGTATAAGATAAGTACCAGAATTGCTGAAAATTGGATGATTAAAATGTTGACAACCATATTAGATAATTTCGAATGTTTTGTATTTTCATTTCAGACAAATAAAAGGTTTATATATATTATAATTTTAATGAGTTAAAATACCTTCATTACTGTCTACGCAATTAACTACTTGATATACATTTGCTTAAATATAGTCTCTCTTTGTAATTTCCCATCAACCAGGGTACTCTCAGCTTCGTTTCCCCAGACAATCCGTAAATTCTAGTTTTTTCCTCAATTAAAAATCACAAACAGCATTTCAATCGTTGTCGTCTGCTACTGCTGGCTGCCCCAGCAGTTGTTGTGGTGGATGCAGGAAAAGAAAATTGTTGAAAAGCCGGCAACAGGTTAGCCTGGCTCATTGGCGTCAGTTGATAAGTTGCGGGGAGTTACTATATCTTGCCCAGGCCAGTGGTATGCAGCCATTTGTATGAACTACTGTGCCAGGAACTTCATGAACTCGCTTTAAAGTTAAAGTTAATCCTTTAGAATGCAGCTGCTTCCGTGATAGCAGCAGGCTGAAAACAAAAACACTAAAAAAACGGGCACAATCCCTTCTCGGGATTTAATCCAGCGCAACTAATAAGCCGCAAGACTTGAATCCTTTCTCTGCCATTCTACGGGAGCCTCCTAAGCCGGCCAAGATGTTCCGTGGTCTATAAATCAAGACAATAAACACGGTGCTGTGCCCCGTGCAGATTGCATGGCCACACCTTGAAAAAATAAGCAAAAGGATTTAATTTTCTTCAAAAGCGAGACACAAAAAAGGGGAAACTCCAATTCCTACTCCTTTCATACTCTGCCTACGCATCCGAGCGGCTTAGTCCTCGAGTTGGGCTCATCCTTAAAAAAAAAAAAACGAGAAGAAGAACACGGCGGCTGCTCTAGTTTCCCTGCCACTTAAGAACAACAGAAGAGATGGGATGAACCCTTAAAGAACTAGAGAATGCCATTCATCTGGCAGTCTTCTTTTTTCGGGAAAATTAAAATGTCTACTCCTACTATTTGTCTGCGAGGGTTCGGCCTCGGTTTCGGTTTCGTCTTCGGCTTTTTTAAGTCCTCTCCGGCCTCTGTGCACATCCCTCCAGCGACTATCTATCATATGTCCCCATCCCCCAAGCCGGATGGATGATGAATGCGCGCGTTTGGCGTCTCTAATTCAATTTATCTTAGACAAAGTCAACGTCTTTTTATATCTCCGCATAATGGATATAATGACGGTGCGTAGAGCGAACTTGGCTGGAGGGGCAGATGTCCTTTGATTGTTTTTTAGGCGGCTGTTGTCAGTGTCGGCGATCCATAATGCAATAATGTACTAAGGCCTATGAGAGACGTGTACAAAACTTGCATTTTTAGTAGAAGATTTATTCAAAATATAGTCTTGAATTTTGTCAGAAAATGTAAATAGAAGGGCTAACAAAATAAAATATACACTATATATTAAATAATAAACGAGATTTAGTTGTTTTATTGCTTCTTTTAAAGCAAATACTTTAACAACATATTTGTGATTAATATTTTTTTCCTAAAGGTATAAATGTGTATTCAAACTGTCGACCCCCTAACCAAAGTTCGTTTTCTAAGTCATTTGTTTTTACAACTCTTTAAGAAATGTATGCCTGCAAATCAAAATTCCGAAAATGTCCAGAGGAAACCTATGAAATCCGCCGCCCAGGGGGAACATCCGCCGAGTCAATGCAAACAATTTTAATGTAAATATTTGAAACAACATGCCACTACCGTCGTACTGCCATAATGAGCTCTGCTCTTCAGTTTGTGCTGAAGTCCTAGTCCTAGTCTTAGTCAGTTAAAAATAGTGCAGTCGGAGCAGGGCAGTCATCTCTCTGGCTGGGGGAAAAAAGCTTGCCCGGGAACCGAGTGGAAAACACGTTACCAGCTTTAATGCATCAATTAAATTTTTTCTTTTAATTGTTGTTGCGACTGCTGCTGTTGGTGGCTTTTTGCTCCTGCTACTCCTGTCAGGCAACATGCTGCGCTCGGTTTGTTTTTCTATATTTATTTTTTGCACAAATTGTTGCCTGCTTGGGGCATCTTGGAAGCTCGTGTTTAGTGTTTTTGAAAGCCAGGCCAAGTCACTTGTCCACAGCTGCACCGTGTGTTTATTGATATGTGTTCATTATTGAATTTAGTTGTAGTTCACGTTGCTTGATTTTGATATACTCTCGTTTGGAGTACGGGGAATATGTGCTAACTGCTGTCTACTTGATGCATTGTATATTCTAAGAAGCTTTGATGGGAAATTAATTTAATTGGAAAAAGGAATGCAACTACCTAATTGATTTAACCTTCGCCTTAACATTGGTTGTGAAATATATATTTCATGGAAAGAAACAAGGAATATCCGAAGCGTACCTTTAAAAACTATATTTCGAGAATTTTAAAAACACCAAAAGGGTCATCCAAGCTCACGAATCTTAAACATGTTTAAGCAATATCAAAGACTCGTATTGAGACTGTTGTATTGTCTTAAAAATATCAGATAAATACTTTCATGATCTACAAATTATATTATTAACGTTCCTAATTTGTAATAAATCTATTAGAGTATTTTTAAAGGCGACTTTGCTGCATAAGTTCTTTCTTAAGCTTGGCTTTTTGTTTTTATTACCACTTTTTTTAAGCGGAATTGTTAACAAAAAGTCAATTAAGTCGGCAAAACTTGTTGTGTACATCTGGCATTTCGCATTTCGTTAATGTGGGAAATGTAAAGATTTTACTAATACTCATTCGATTTTTTGACTACAAACATCAGAAATTGGTAGCGAATTCGGAGCTTTTTTAATTAAGTAGACCACCCTATCTTTCCGGCAACATATAATTGGCTGAGCTCCCTCGGAAATTTCGCAACTAAACAATTACTCAATTCGGAGGCGCTCCCCAGGCTGGCAACGCATTCGCCATTAACATATCGCATCCTGTTGATCTGTGGACGACGATCCGCAGATCCCCGAACTGAAACCGAAACTTGACAAATATGCTTTCGGGCCTAATTATACCTGAGGAGAACTCGACTGGATGAGCATGCTCGGTGCCCAGGAGCTGGACGTGGTCGTGTGACCCCGATTCGGGGAGACCCCTTTGCCCTGTAATTACGCGAAATAAAATTGTGAATGTCAACCGGAGAGGGGAAGCTAAAAAATGGTAGCAAATTAAATTGTATTAAAATTTCTCGTATTTGCTTCGTTTTTATTCGCGTGTGAACAGAAAATGAATTCCCAAAAACACAGAAACTTGAGCTTGTGGCGTCGTCGCTGCGTCCGTAAAATGATGAAACATTTCAATTTGGTTTACGCCCTTTCGCCAACTTATCTGTGGGTAAGGAACGCCTATCTCGGGCGATGATCGGGCTGTGTCAGCTATTAAAAATAGAGAAGAGACATTTGCATATGTAGAGAAGACAGACACAAGCCCAGGTCTGCTGTCACAAGTGTTTAGCATAACACGATTATTCATTTTTACAGCATATAGTTAAAAGTTAACAACGCGTTAGCCGCCAATTAGTATTTGTTTGGCATCTCTCCTTCGGCCATGTTTTCATAATTAGTTACGCCTGAAACCGTTCGGAACTTTGGCAACTTGATTCACCACTCCGGGCACGTACTCCCTGTGGGAGGGAGGAACTTGGAGTCGGATCGAAAAGATGAGCCATGACTGGAGGTCTGTCAAAGTCCTCCAAGTCGAAGACGTCAAGGTGGCGCCAAGCGCCATGCAATTTTCCTCCACAGAATTATAATTACCGCCAACTAATACAATAATGTAAACAATTTCTCTTGAGCATTTAATTTAAGTATTATTTCGTTGGTTTTTATTTGTTTGTTTCGGGCCTCTCGCTGGGGAAATGCTTGCGTGCCCAGCCAGGAGAGCTCGTCAGCTCGGCTTCTTGCCAACTAATTATGATTTTATTAACATTTTTGGGCATAACAATTCGAGGTACAGTGGGCCTGAAAGTCATAGCTAACCACACAAATGTACAAAAATATATTAGAATTTAATTGAATGAAAAGAGTGTGCCTTTCAAAGGATTCTGATTACAAATCTGCACTTAAAAAGTTGATTTGTTAAGGAGTATAAGTTTAAACGGTATATGTTTAATATGACATATATTTTTATAATATTAAATTACTATTTCTGCTTTGGTATACTCTTTTCCTAAGTAAATATGTATTCCTACCATTGTTCGTCGTCTTAATTTTTGGCTTGTGCTTATTAGAGCGTCTCCAGCTAATGACTGTTGGCAGATTGCAGAAAGAGTTACCCTGGGAATGGCGAATGAAATTCATAATTTATATGATAAAATATTTATGAACAATTAACTATTTCAGCAATGAACTTCCCAAGCAAGTCATTCCAGCCAAAGAAGCAGTTTCCTGAAGCCCACGGCAGAAAAAACCCCCGAAAAAGCAGAAAATTCAGCAAAAATCTGTATAAATTAAGCATTAAATGCATGACATTACTGGGCCGGACAATTTCCATATAAATTATATGCACTTAAGTCCATCAGAAAAGTCTCTTAGCTCTGACTGCCAAACTCGAGGCCATTGTCGACGAAGACGAAGATGACGACGGCGATGATGATGATGGCCACACTTCGGGCGACAATGATTTCGCACCTCACGGCCCTGGTGCGTCCAAACCAAACTTTCCTAAAGTGTGAACATCACAGAGCCTGCATCGGGATCGGGATCCCAGCTGGACACGCGCAAAAGAAAGTGCGAGGTGAGGGCCCTGGCCCTGTGAGCGCCCCGCGGCCATGTAAAAGCGATTCGGGGTGTGGCCGAATCGGCGAGCGCCGGCCAGATTGGATGTGGATGTGGATGTGGATGCTCTTGGTGAAGATGGTGCCTCAGATGCTGCTGATCGCAGTGCCAGCAATGACACCCAGGCGATTCCAACGTGCTGTCGCTGATGACACTTTCTTTTCCATCGTCAAGGGAGAATACACAGGAAAGAATCTAAATAAAGGAAGTCTTAATACCCCTGCAAACAGAAATAGGGAACATCTGTTTATAAATGAAATGAAAGGAAAATTGCGGAATATTTTAACAATATTATTTTTTATTATCATTAAGCAAATAATAAATAAAAGAACACTGAACAAAATGTGCTCTGTACGAGTCTAAACATCTTAGAAAATTCAAAGGACTCTTTATTATGTGAAACTCCTCAAACTTTCTCCCTGTGCATCAGCAATTTGAGAATTCTCAAGGCGAAAGTCGCTCCATGCGAGGTGCGTGTGCAGGGGGCGTGGCTGCAGCCTTCAACGTGTACCGCAAATTATGAGGTGTTATGTCAATGCAACCGTCACTGTCCGGGCTCCATGGTCCACGATCCACGATCCACCAGTGCGTCGTGCTCCCCGCTCGGCGGCGGCGGCGGCGTTAAAGTGCCTGAAAATGTGCGTTAAAAGTCACACGACCAGGCGTCGCAGATTGTGAAAGGTCTTGGGCAGGATGGTCGGGGCCAAATTAAATTGAAAACGCCCCATGAAAGGGAAACCACAGGGAAACGTAATTATCAGCTACTGAACACTGATTGCGAACGTCCACAGAGGAAAGCGTGGTAAATTGCCCAAAAGGAAATGACCAAGCAAATGTTATGCTTTTAGTTTAATATCAAGTACTTGCTGGTGGTGAAAATGGGTCTTAAAATAAAATATTTATAGTGAAGTTCGAATTGTACCATAAAATAAATTTAATCATTTTATATTCAGCAATCAAATTGACCAAAGTAATAACATATAGTTCTCTAGGAGAAGGCACCAATATCCCCACAAGAGGAAGTCACAGGAGTTCCTTAATATCTATTAATACATCTTCATCAGCAATCACATAAGAATTACTTTTATTTTATTATTATTTTTAGCTTCTGCCCAAGTGCGACTGCAGAAAGATCCAAATCAATTTGAAAATAACTTTTTACTGCCCTCTCCTGCCTCTTTTATCTAGGCATGCAGGAAACCAGTAGCCAGTAGCCTGCTTCGACGGGCTTCTCCCGCTGCTTTGCTGTTATTGTCATGGCTTTTTGTTATTGACTTCACCGGGCTAAGACGAAGCTGAAGCTGGTGGCTGGGGCAACCTTCATCGAAGCTGGTTCGACGTGCAGCATTTTATGAAATGGCTTGTTGTTATTATTATGGTTATTATTAGTAGTATTATTTGATGTGCTCGCCTCTGCTCGCCTCGCGCAAAGTCATTTGAAGTTTGGCGCTGGCGCTTCCAACTGGCCACTGGAAAACCTGCAACCTGCAACCTGCAACTTGCAACTTGCTAGTTGCAACTGCCAAGCTCTCACGTCGCTCTCCTCAAAAATATAAACATAACAATCATTACAAGTGGCCGGGCAACAGAGGGAAAAACAAAAACGAAAGCCGAACAAAAAGTATTATTGATATTGATGAGAATTATGTTGACTTCCTGCTTCGCTCCAGTGGCGTCTTAAGTGGCGCTAAATGCGTGCATTTAATATAATAAATCTTTCTCTGTTGTGTGATTTTTTTTGTGTCTGCCGAGATTTTGTGCCGCTGTTTAAGCCATATTTTGTGTGGTCAGGCACGTACGCATTAAGTTTTGAGTGGCGTGAAGTGAAAGGGTCGACAGCCTGCAGAAACGTTTAGACTCCGGCTGAAATCTTGGGAACACCTTTCAGAAGAAATGATAGAGCGGGGTGATAGCAAGACGCTTTGAAGAGATTTATACTTTTAGATTTAGGTGTGAGTGTGTGTTTTTAGATTGGGCAGTTCTGATTTTTTAGCTGTAAACATAAAAGAAATGGAAAAGTTAGAAGAAAATGGAGCTATGAATGAAATTTTCTCATATACCCCACCATTCATGATTCTCTTACTTTTTAGATAAGATCATAAATCTGAATTTAAATTCGATAAGTAGTCTATGTAATTAAATTCGACAACGGATTTTGAAGGAATTACAAATTGATACTTATTTTGGAGCAAAAGTCTTGAAAAGCTAAGTACGTAGTACATGCAAATTTGCTTTGATTTATCCTTTGAAAGTTATAGAAGATAATTTAACTAATGATTAGTAGATCTATCAAAATCAAAATGTCGGCATTATATAGATTAACTTGTAAGTGATGTTTATTAAGACTTATATTGATTTAATGTATTTAAAAGAGTAGGAAACGCCCATAAACTCTGTTTTAAAAATCTAAAATTGTGCACATATTGTTTCCATAACATAATCTTTAAATATTTCAAAAAATCCTTACCTTATAAAGGCCGAAAATATATTTAAAAACTGATCTTTAAAAAAATTTAAATAATATTTGCTTTACGCATTATTTTCTTTAAATAATCTAATCCCTTAAAATTCTTTAAAAGAAAAACCTCTATAATATTTAAACTATAAATTTTAAAGACAACATTATATTTATACAAATATTGTGAAAATACATGATATATATTTCTGAATTTCTGTTGTAGTTGTGGAGGGGACACCACCGTGGCCAATCCCCGAGCCAAGTTTGTCGTTTAAGTCTTTTGTTTTCGGCGGTTCGAAATGCTTTGGCATTAGATGGTCCCCGTTAGATTCGGCGCCCATGCATCATCGGGCCATCACCAAGAGTGGCACTCACACACATTACACGGTTGGAGGAGTATGCGCATTTGGGAAATATATGATGCCATTGTTGCGATTGCGATATTTCACGCTGCTATATCTCCCCGCCGGGGACAATCGACGCGAGTGTAAACAGAAGGCTCACACGCACAATAGGCCAGCGGAGAATGTCTGGGCCTATTGTGGCGTTTCTCCTTATTGATTTCTGCTGCGAGCATTTCTGTTTTCTATTTGTTTTGCCTGTTGGTCATAACTTAGGGCCAGCAGCAACATGAGGCGCAAATGTCCACGCATTATTTTCGAGTTGCCATGAATGATGGCCAGGATTTCAGCAGCAGCAGCAGTAGCAGCCGATGAGCAGCAGGGGGAAGGGTGAGTGTCGTGAAATCGATTGAGCCACGTCCAAGATGGTCCGCTTTGGAGGCGTCACCAGTGTTAACGTGCAATGAACGCCCTAAATATCTGCGACAACGATTAATTGTGGGGCAGTCAACGAAGGAAGGAGAATGGCATTGGACATACTTACGAGGAGATATATAAAATATTGTGTTATGTCTAAGGCTCAACTTGCACAATTTTCAGAGCTAAAAATGGGTTTATATGCAATTTGCCCAATCCCCTTTATTTAATCTCCTTATTAATTAATTTATGCTTAGAAAAAATGTACATATATTACAAATGTAACTACTAATAGTAATTTCTGTTGAATAATAGTTCTTGAGAAGTTCAGTAAGTATCTGGATATTCATGCCTTTATAACTCCCCCCCCCCACCGATAGCTACCTATCCTGTGATTTATGCTTTCGACCCCCAAGTGGGTTTCTAAACAGGAAATATTTAGACCAAGACTGTCTGATCATTTCCCTTGAACTTTTCTGCTACTTTCCCAACTCCCCCGACAACCGGTGGCATCTGCCAGTTGGATTGTCAAGGCGCAGAACAAAAGACATACCAGCAGAAAAAACAAAAAGCAAAAAAAAATAAAGAAGAAAAAAATCTAAATTCAAAACAGTGGCAAAATATTTACCAAGCCCTGCCCGGATCCCTCTCGACTTGAGTTTCTTGGGAAATTGGCGCATGCTGTGCAGTGAGTCGCCGTCAGACGGACGTAACTATTTTCCACATAGTCATGGATGGAAATTGCGTTGCTTTTGTTCGCCGTACGAGAATTCGGTTTTCAGTTTTCACGCCGTCTGCGACGCTTGTGATCAGCGATGAGGAGGCATTGCAGTTGACTCTGTGGCAGTGCCAATGTACTAAAAAAAAATATATATGCATATCTAATACAATTTTCAACTATTTTATACTGAATTTGTTACCTATTTGGAACCAAGTTTATAAATAAAAATGTCTTTTTTGATATCCAGCTATTAATAGATAAAGAATAGTGGAAAATAATTGAAACGTGAATATATTCACCATAAGTTTACGCTGAAATGACGCCATAGAATTCCCAATTACGTATTCAGGGTACATATTGCGGCAATTTTGAGGCTGATCAGAAAGTTAATTTAGTTTAAATGTGGATTTTGGGAAATAAAATATATACTTGCGGATTAAATCAGCTCACTTAAACCCATTTGAGTCAACAAAAATTACAATATATCTTGGAAGTAATTTAAGCAACAACCTGAAGCGAAACTTAGATTTAGAATTTATCCATCTATTTTTCGTTCAGTGTAACTCACGCTGAGCCCCAGGGCATCGCGTTATCTTCTGAAAGTTGGGGGAAAAAGTGTCAACAGCGTTTGGCAGCTACCGTTTGGCCACGGAAAGCTTTATTTGCGCCTTTCTTCATATTTATTTGTGCGGCGGTTTTTGCTCGTGTGGCCAACAATTTTTCGCCGGCTCTTTATCTGATCCCACCGAGTCATGCAATGTCTTAGCCAGCATTTGAATTATGGAGATGATAATGCGTTCGAATCGGTTTTGGGATTTGAATTTGGATTTGGTTTGCGGATTTTCGCCATAGTGAGACCTGGACTCTGGCTGAAACGCAACTCAATGCGCTGATCAATTAAGTGCCATGTACTGTCAGTCCAGAGCTCTGGACACGCTTACACTCCGCTTAATTGAGCTTATAAGCCTCTTCCCAGTGGCTTGAGAAACGGGCAGAAATATTTTCATATACATATACACGTATATATCAATTAATTCGGCGCGGACAAGCGGCTGCCTTGCCACAGAAATAACGGTAACATCAAAATATTTCCTTTACAACTTGTCCAATTCTTCTGTCATGCTCGGCCTCCTGCAACCACCTCACCTGCACTCCCCCCCAAACGCCCTTCACCTGTTGGCCAAATTAATGACACTCGCTCACCGGGATACACAGCCACATTTATGTATGTGAAATTATAAAAAAGAAAAAGAAATGCAGCGAAAGAAAATGCAATTTTTGAAATAATTAAATATGAAGGCCAACATTTCTTTTTGGGAAACATCTTGAAGAAGGTTCTCACATGCCACGGAAATTTGAAATAACTCTATTGTTCGCTTAATATTGGGGTCAACATTTTATTTGCAATTAGCTGAGCAGAACCTAAAAACATAAAACATATATATGTAAATTGCTTACTGGTTTGTTGGTTTTTGGACAGCATTTTTTGGGGGTAGGAAAAATGAATGAGCAGGGAGGGAAAATTATGGTGGGAATAAGGCGAGTTAGGAACAAGCTTTATCACAAAGAATGAATATAAATGTATTAAGGTAGAAAACTAATATGTAAACAACTAATTAGTATTTAAATTGTATGATTAAACATATCAAGCAAGAAATGTAATAACTATACAAACCTATTAGAATTTAAATTATATGATTAAGTAAGATAAAGTTGCATTTTGAAACGCCTCACAATTCGAGGAGAGTGGAGTGTCAGTAAGATGGATAGACAAGGTTCAAACTATATTGTTTAATAATTCCCATGTCTATTGTCCGAATTAATGTCTTTATAACATATATATTTACTGTTTTTTTGTGTCGAATTCAAGACTAAAAAATTGTTAAATGTTTTTCAAGATTTGTAGGACGTTGCCAAAAGAAAGTCCATATTTTGAAGCTTGTATTGCAAATCTTGTTTAAAAAATATAGGATTACGTTAACTCAAAATGTCATTACTTTAATTAATTATCAGTTGAAACCATCTCAAGTATAATTTGTGTGCCAAACATCTTCTGTTAATTACCCGCAAGAATGCCAAAAAAAAGCTGGGTCAATAACCAACACATGTTAGTGGGAAAACTTCAAGAGAAAAATGTCAAGTTGGCAACCCATTTGGAGGAGCAAATTAATGAGTTCACTTTTGGGGCGAGGAATGCTGCAAATAAAAAATAGACAAGCCACTTGCCACTTGAACCCGTGCTCTCATTAAGCCCCACACCGGTGCACATACACAATTACACGGCAGCTGCTTCTGAGATGAAAGCCGCCTTTGAGTGGCTGTTTGGCCAAGACCAAAGCCGCGCTCGCTTGGGAGAAAAAACTCTCACTAGGCACTTAAAAATTAACACTTTTGACAGCCAAATGGACTTTCAAATACACAGCCTCTCAAACTAAAAAAAAAACTAAGAAAAAAGAGCAGAGACTGACTTCCCGCTCGAAACTCTGGGATTGTAACGAGCCAAAGCGCAACAAAGTGTCAATGCGGCTCTGAGGCAAGTTTAACAAGATTGGCAGAGAAGTCGACGGCTGCGCAGATGCGGAGATGGCCAGCAGGTCTCGAGATTTTCTCATAAGGTGCAAAATCTCTCGACATCATAAAGTGGTGGTAAAAAGCGGAGACAACAGAAACATGCACAGAGATGAGCGTCCATAAAAAGAAACATTTTCGAGTTGGTTTTCGGTGTTACATATATTTTCCTCGAAGCTCCTAATTAGCCAAAGCCGGTTCTTTCGGTCTTTCGCGTCTGCCACAGCGTCCGTTTAATATTTTATTATTCTTGGGTCCAGCCCCCCATCTTGGTATAAGCGAAAAACAATGGAGCCGTAAAAATCTGTGGATAATAAATAAATTAACTCCTTAACGATGACAAGAAGCCAGCCAGCCAGCCAGCCAGCTCAGCCACAGCGCAACGTCTCAATTAAGTTGTTCAAGCTCATTGTTTTCAAATCTTTGGCTTAATTTTCTTATGGTTATGGCTGCTTTGTCTTAACTTTGTATCTTCCGTTCCGTTTTTCTGCATATCTCATCTAAGTCGAAATTGCGGAAATTTGTAAGCGGCCGCGGCAATTTCAATTTGAAAATGGTTTCATGAATGCCCAAATCGGGTTACTAACCCTGGGGAGCTGGAACAATGTGAGTAGTAGCTTGCCCTTGCCACTCGCATTGTAATCGCGTCTTAATTAACTAATTAGCTAATTTGCAAACAATTAAGCCAGAGCGGGGAAAGAGAAAACCGAAATCCTAAGAAATCTCTGTAAAAAGTTGTCGAGTCATTTGATTGCAGACTGCAGATCGGAGATTGGACAGCAGCTGCCGGAGATGAAAATATTTATGGACAGTGAAATTGCTAGGAAGGTGAGGTGGGCAAACAGAAAACAGTCCATTTAATGCATAACACAAATATTTGTACATCGAAAGAAAGGAAGAATGGGAAATGTTGCTGCAAGAAAATGGAAATTAGTGTCTGCAAATAAAAATGAAAACGTACAAATTGCTAGAATGTACAAATAAATAATATTTTAGTATTAATGGAAGTATTTTCTCTAGATTGTTATCTTAAATTATTTTCACATAAAATCCCCTGCTTAAGGTAGTTTAAGAATTATCAAAAAAGGTAAAAATCACAACCAATGCTTGTTCATAGATAGTTCCAGCATCACCTGGTTTTTATTTGGCCCTGAAACCTATTCATCAACTTTGGCTACTCAATTCCCACGTTTTGCCAAGGCAAAAAATAAAGAAAAATAAAATATAAAACAGTTTTATAACTGTACCGAACAAGAGGCATTCACTTCGGCCTGAGAACATTTCGAGCTGTCCACCTGCAGCAGAGAGACACGGGAGACAAAAACTATGGTGGAAAGAAGATCTCTCTGTGGTTTTCACCCCCAAAAAATGTATGTATGAAGGCCGAAAAAAGAGGTCTATGAGTACCTGCTGCAAGTGAAGCATTTCCAGACAATTGAGTTTTAGAATTGACAATTTTTCTCGATGGGCGATGGAAATTGGAACAATGCCGTGAGCTGGCATTGCACCTGAAGCTGTAGCTGTAGCTGGCTTCTATTGTCGGGCCTCAGAGAAAATAATGCCTTCTGAAAATGTATAAAAAAATTAACAGCAGCTGCAGAAAAAAACGAAGAAAAAATATTAAATTTTCGGCGCCCCAAAAACTGAAAACAAGTTCGTCGCCTGAGTCTTTCGTTTTTCGTTGGCCCCTCGTTGGATGAAGGAAGTTGCCCTTTTTTTTGCCTCGATTTAACGCTTCGCAACTGACAAATGAGCAGCATATCCTGTTGATCCTGTTGGCAGGAAATAATTATAGCGCCAAGACAAAAAGTAGCATTAATTGCTAAAATAATTAAAAACTCATAAATTAGCACATGCAACAGCAGGCCCAGAAGCAAAGTGCAAATTTAATTATGGCCTTCATTAATTAATTCATTAAGGCGGCCGAGGGCAGAGAGTACTCCTTTACTTTTTTTCTTCGCCGACTAACTAAATCAATCAACGCCAAATGCAGGTGATCGGGGATCGACTCCCTAAGGACTCGGCCTGATGTTGAGTTGCAACCGGTTTGACGACACTCCTTTTTGGCGTCCTTAGAATACATTATGCAACAACTGGTGTGTGCAGTCTGCCGCCCCATCGGCTTTCATAATTTATTGATTTTATATGGCGTCACATTTGTCTCTCCTCCGCATGCCGACCGGCATCGCCCGTTCGCTGACAGTTTTTGCCACTGTCGGACATTTTGACAGTTGCAGGTTGTCATCGAGCAGATCCGATCTTCCGATTCCCGGATCCCCCGATCCCCAATCCGCCCACTGTCATATCCTCTGCCCCTGTCACTTGTAATTGCAACTGACGCATTGCCAAAAAATAAGCACTCGCCTCGTTTTCTCATAAACTCAACTGTCACTTCGATTTCCCCCAACGCGGCTGCAAGGTGCTCTGCATACGTTCAGCATGTAGCATGTATGTGTAGTATCCAGTCAAATGTATGATTAAGTAATATCCCAGTGACGTAATTTTGATCCCCTCCAAAATGCAAAATATATTCGTGGCGGGAAATACGGGTTTCCAGCTGATAAGGCGTGCAAATTATATACTTAAATAAAAAGGGGTGGATATCTCGCGGGATCTAAATGGCTTCCTTGAGATCAGCAAGGCAGGCTAGGCCCTTTTAATTAAACTGTTTCCAATGTTGGTCGCTTAAGAGATTAACATAATTTCAGAAATTAAATGACATTGCAAAAGCCTTAACATGTACATGAAATCGCTTGATAAGTTTTGGTATATGAATATATAATTATTTTATTTTGATGATGATGATCAACTTTTTAGAGTTGGAAACGTATTAAAGGTACTTTATACATACAAAACGGAGTCTCAGGAGTAAGCCTCGAAGGTTTAGAAGAGGTTAGAATGTTTGAGTTAATTTCTTTTTCGAAAACGAAATTATTTTAATTATTCCTTTCATCTGCCACTGTATTCTTGAACCCTTTTAATATTAATAATAACTTTAATTAATACCTACAAAGGCAAACCCGTTCCTAACAGACCTTTCTCCGATCGCCAAGGAAAGGCAGCTGCCAATGCCCCCGAAAATGAAATTTAACAAAAATAATTAAAATGCAATTTCGTGCAAAATCCTCTGCGCAGCTGCAACAAGTGGAGCCACTTGCAGATGGCCGCTCATTAAGTTTATTAATTTCTGATATCAAGGCAGTAAAATTTTCATTTGCTTTGCATTTGTGTCGCCTGTCACATGCAACAGTAACAGCGGTGCATGAACCGTGACCAATTTTCCCCGAAAAAAATACAGAGAATTACCCCAAAAAGAAGAACTTCTTCAACCCCTTGCAGATAAACTACGAGCGTTAAATTTTATTTTATTCCCCTCCATTCGTCCATTCGATTTGTACGCTTTCTACACTCACATCATCATCGGCCGCGGCTTGTTGTGTTCGTGAACAGGTGTAATGATTTTTGGTTTGCACCTTGACTTTCTGCTTCCGTTTCAGCTCGAGCGACGCATGTCGATAAGTTTTTTGCTTGGGGTAATTTTTGTGTGCTTACTTCCTTCCGTACAGGGTGTCCCCTTGGGTTTTTCGCAACTTCTCCTGCTGTCTCATCAGGACCGCGATGTTCCCATTCTCTGCTTTAAGTTGCTCTGAAAAAGCTCTCTATTTCTGTTTCTAATTATTTAAATTATCGCTTCACTTACCCGATTCCTTGCGGCGCTTTAGTTGCTCAGATTCTGCCTGAAGGCGTTGGCCTAGAATAAAGTGCAAGAGGGGCAGCACGACTAACAATTTGGGAAATCTTTTCCAGTTTAAATCCATTCTAATATACTAATGCATGGCTTGCTCAGATATGGGTTTTACATACTGAATATATATTTGAGAAACAGTTGTCTATATCTTGGATCAAGAAATTCTATTCTTTATTATATGCAGAGGAGAAATAGTTG
>JAEIIH010012292.1:0-17528 GCA_018904745.1 Drosophila orosa
GAACCAGCCAACAATTATATTGAACATTTAAGTTTGAGAGAATTATAAGATTATTTATCTCTCCAATAACTTAAACATCCTCAAATTATGAATAAAAGATATGCCATAAAATTTGTGGTTTGTCTGCTAACTATATATATATATGTATATGTATATTATGTATATTCAACTATAGCCGAGGCTGCCAGCACATTGATCGGCTCATTGGAACAGGATAATTAATACATTGTACAAACACACTTAAAAACACACACACAAATATCAATTGACAAGTATGAATGCAATACATTTCTTAGGCGGGTCACAGACCCCATTTGTGTGGGTTGGATATTCGTAAGATTA
Organism: Drosophila orosa; assembly: GCA_018904745.1. Taxonomy (NCBI): domain Eukaryota; kingdom Metazoa; phylum Arthropoda; class Insecta; order Diptera; family Drosophilidae; genus Drosophila; species Drosophila orosa. The sequence goes on from JAEIIH010012292.1 coordinate 343, forward strand.
TTGTCATTGTTTCGTAGGATACCCTGGAATATTTGAGGCTAACTAGGCGCTACCAGTACAAGTACAAATGCCACTACAAATTATATAGTACTAAACTGAATGGGGGAACTCTTAGCTTTAATCTAATAAGACGTCGTAGGTGTAAACTAAAGTGTTGTGCGAATAATTTAGTCGGAGAGATTCAACGGGGGATCCTGCGCATCCGGAACTCTGGAACTCTGGCCGCTTAGAGGCCCGGCTTGGTCTTGTCATCCACGCTGCTGCCGCTCCCAACGCTCGCCGTGCTGTCCGCCTCCGATGGCACCGGACTGGAACGCCCCGACTGCACGGGAGTGTCAGTGGGACTGGTGGCCGGACTGGTCTCCAGGTCGCTGGTACTGACGATTTCCTGAAAAGTGAGATTGGAATTTTGCTTGAGCTTGCCATTGGATTTACGGATCACAACCGTTGCCGTCTTCAAACTAGGACTTGGATTTAAACTGACCTCATCTGCTTGCGTCTTGGTGGTCACCGCCTCGTTCTTGCACTCATCCGGCTGATCCGCCTTGGCCGCCCAGCTGGTCAGGAACTCCACGACGTGTCTGTGGCCAAAGTTCTCTGCCTCGTCCACGGGCAGGTTGCCCCAGCGGTCCTTGGGATTGTGGGGAACGTGGCACTGCTCCAGCAGAAACTTGACACACTCCAGGTGGCCCTCGGAAGCGGCCAGATGCAGGGCTGTGCGACCATCGTAGTCCGCCAAGGTGATGTCCATGCCGGAGAGGCGATGGCGCCGCAGGGCTGTGACATCCCCGCTGGCCGCTGAAAAGAGCAGATTCACAATGGACAGACCCTTGGTCTCGTAGCGGTGCTTGCGCGGATCCTTCTTGTTGGACAGGTGCTTCAGGTTGTCGTAGCGATGGAAATTAAATGTGTTGACCAGCTCCTCGCAGAACTGCAGGCCCCTCACCGTATTGCCCAGGTGATCCAGGGGCGGTGACCAGGCAAAGATGCCCATCACGTTGGGGATGACCAGCATCATGCCGCCACTCACGCCGGACTTCGCTGGTAGGCCGACCTTGAAGGCAAACTGGCCGGAGTAGTCATAGGTTCCGCAGGAGTGCATGATGGAAAGCACATCCCGGACGCACTCCGGCCGGAATACCTTCTCCTCGGTGGTGGGACAGATGCCACCGTTGGCCAAGCTGGCGGCAATTACAGACATGGCCTCGCAGTTGGTCTCCATGGAGCAGCACTGGAAGTAGTAGTCCATTACCTCCTTCAGATTCGTGCGCTTCGGGAAGCATTTGTTCTCCCGCATGTAGAAGCCTAAAGCATAGTTCCTGTCCGCAGCCTCTCGTTCCGAGAGGAATACGGCATTGTTGAATCCAATATACTCTCCTCCGGACAGCCGCTTGAACCAGGACATGGTGTAGTCAAAGATCTCGGCCGAGGTCATGTCCGGCTTGACCAGGGCATTCATCAGGGAACAGGTGAGAATGGCACCGGCATTAATCATGGGATTGTGTGGTTTCTCTATGGAAATTAAGGGATATCAATGAAGATTTCTATTCAGCAGAGGCCTCACTTACTGTTCTGATCCAGGACCAACTCGTTGAAGTTCCTGCCACTGGGCTCCTGGCCCACGTACGAGTGCACCACCTTGGGACCCAGCTTCTCCAAGGCAATGGCATAGGTCAGCGGCTTGCTGCAACTCTGTAGGGTGAAGGGCTCATCCACATCGCCGATGGAGTAGCGCTGCCCATCAACGGTGCAGATGCTCACGCCCCAGAAATTGGGACTATAGCGAGCCAGCTGGGGAATATAGTCGGCCATCTTGCCCAAGGTGTTGCTCTTGCAGCGATTATAGATCTCCTCGATGTCCTTTACAAAGCTACTGAAGTCAGGGATGACGAACTGCTGGCGGAAGGCCTTGGCAATCAGGACAATATTTGGAGCCACCACGCTATAACAAAAAAATAAATACAGATTACCTCCAAAGCTAATCAGAATTACAAGTTTTACTTACGCCTTGAAGGTCTCCCGATTGAGATGCTGTGTCTCCGCCGAGGAGCCCGTCTCGTAGTTATTCAGTTTGTGAACCTTCTTCAGGTTATCCATTAGCTCTCGCACTCGGGGATCGTTCCGCCGAATGCCAGTGGTCTTCAGCCCGGCGAGGAACTTGCCCATCGAGATGAGTCCCGTCTCCTCGCTGGCAAACATATCGAAGAGCACGTCCTCGGCATTTCGCTGCTCCTGCTCCCGGTGGCTGCGAATGAACAACAGATATCGGCCGTTAGTATTAACGCAATTAGCGGAATAGTTTCGAAGCCGCAGAAAAGCAATTGAGTTTAGGGCACCTGCTAATTGAGCGGCGATCCCCGACTGAGTTTTAGCATGCGTGTGTGGAAAAGCAAAACAAAATTCGCAGAAAATACACAATCTACACATATCTACGGAGGGATGGGAATGGGTATGGGGATGGGGTTTGTCTTAGGCCAACTGCCGGTGGGCTCGGAGTGCTAATTGGCGCACAGACATCCAATGCAGGCATTAAAAAAACTGCAAAGAACCAGTTGGTCTCCCATCTAAAAATAGATCCTTCTCCATGCTCGGTTGATTCGATTAATTGGGATTTAATTTCTTGATTTTCGGGTGACTATCAATTTGGGGGAATCACTTCAATCAACTCCAATTTGGGGCTTGATTAAGATGGCAACTGCCGCAAATATTCTACTGGTGGAAAGGAGGGAAGGACAGAGGGGTTGGGTGCAAATCAATCTATTACTCACGGCCGCATCGAATAGTGGCGTCGCTGATTGCTAGAAGAGTGGATGGAAACAGGATGATCGAATGGCAAATCGTTAGTTACACTTCCATATGCTGGCCATAAACTCTGGCAAGAGCGTGTAATGAGCGCCAATCAACGCAATTTCTGTTTATGATCGTGGCGATGGGTGTGTCTGTCGCATAGAGAGAGGTGTGTGTGTGTGTTGTGCAAAATCTATTTTTACGATCCACCAGACATAGTACCAAATAGTACCATATAGTACACGAGACCCTGTCCCTGACTGCCTCTTTTTCCGGCACTATTTTTACCTGATTATCGCGGAAATGGTACGGACTATGGTGCCGCGACGATTCTGCAGCGAGATGCCCTCGATGATCTCCTCTATGATGGCCGCCGTCTCAGTGGTGTCCTGCTCCTTGTCCTGCCTATACTTCTCCTCACGCTCCTTGGCCTCCCCATCTTCGCTCTGACGCTTCAGCGCCTCTATCTCTTCGGTCTGCACCATCGCGGCGTATACGTGATATTTGGTAAGGGTTTGGCTTGCTATCTGTATCTACTGGAACTGGGTTGCGGATTGGGGCTCGAATCGCCTTGACTTGAGCGCTGAGCTGTTGCAAGTTTAATGGGAACAACTGTAAGCGCGCCAGCGTTTTATACATTAGCCAAATGTGTGACTTTTGCGGCTGCTCCCAGCGAATGGAGCACTTAGATACAGATACGGCTACAGGTATATGTCTGTAGATAGACAGATAGGCGGAGAGCAGGGCACCACTGAGAGCCCAGCCGGAATGTGCTAATTTCTAAATCATGTTATTGCCAATAAAATAAATTAATTAACTCCTTTTTCCCTATAGGCAAACACCAACACACGAGCACACACACTGTTCGATAGCGAGTCTCGGTGCTTTATAGGATTTATAATGGCCATTGTCTGACATATCCACATGGGCACCGTGCCCTCTTCTTTCACCAAAAAAAAAAGAGAGATAAGAACTACGTCACGCGGCGACGGAACCCCTTTTCCACGATAAGGAGCTACGTCGATGGTGGGCACGACTGCTGATTCACCTTATGCTTTACCTGATATACTTCGTTATCACCTTGACGAACATCGCCTTCTGGCTTTTGGTGCAAAGTCCGGCCACCATTTCGCCTATGATTCCGGCATCTATCAAATCCGCATCGTCCTGAATGCGTTCCTTGCCCTCCTCGCTGCCGGATAACTGTGTGCCGGATGATGTTCCCCTGTTCTCCAACTTCTCCTCCTCAACTTTGGCTGCATTCTGCTTGACCAGCTCAATTAGTTCCTCCCCCGTCATGGACTTGAGGTCATCCACTATCTTTTGCCTGATGCTGTCCTTGAACTGGGCCGCCTCCTCGGCGGTGTAGCCATCGAGGGGCAGTGGTGCCTTCTCGGTGGCATACTGCAGCAGGTTCCAACTACGATCGCTCATCATATAACCGATATATCCGCCTTTTCTCTGTGCAAACTTGCGGCCCGTCACCGCCGAAATGAGCACAGCCGAATGTCGGCAATGGTTTTATAGTTCGCCAACATCAGACATCGAACATTCTATGATATATACTCTTACAAATGTTTGTATGTATTTCCGCAGACCCGAAACAGATTGAGCGAGTTCGATTTTTATCTTCGTTTAATAAACGTATGTTAATTTATTTTTATGCGCTCGCAATTGCCGGCAATTTGCAATTAGCGCGTGCTCCGAGGGCAGATACCTCTCCTCGATAGGAGCCGAGTCCCTGTTTTTGAGACAAAAGCGGCGACGACCACAAAATATTTACCCCAAATGTGGCAACAAAATATTTTTGCCAAGTTCCTTTCGGACTTTGGGCAGCGATCGTTAATTGTGTGTGTCAATGCTTCTTGGCTGCACTTGGCAAAACAATATTTTCCGAACTATGAATAGATGTGTAAACTGCAGTGGATCTAAAAATGGATCAGTGGGCTGAGAGTGTGGGTACCAGTCCCGGAGCCCTGTTGACCCAACCCATTTGAGCCACGTGGGCATAGGTGGGCAGCGTGGGCAGAGGTGGGTGCCAATTAATTGGCAAATATTTTGTAATTCTAACAGTTAGTGGCTGGCATGCGTTTGTGCAAGTGCTCCATATTGGACCAGGGATCAGGTGTGAGGTGTGAGGTGAGAGGTGAGAGAGTGTGTGGTGCCGAGTGCTTAGTGGGTATGTGAAGGGTAGTAATTGCTTTGGAGCATGTGTACTCACAGCTTGGCATTCTCCTCTTTGGTCTTCGGCGTGGAGCTGGGATCATAGAAGGACAACTTGCGATTGGCAAACACCAGATTCAGTAGCGGGGGAGCGCGCAGTTTCTTCTGAAATGGACAAAGAATCGATTGAAATGCATTACTGCCTGTAAATTCCCTGTGAAAGTCACGTATTCCCAGTTATGCAAAACGCGGCGCCCCCTTTAGCAGCACGTACTAGCATGGTCTGAAGCTATATATCCAACGTATTCCGCAACTGGATCAATTCGGAATAATGGAGAAAAGCCATTGACAAGAACCTTTTATAGCCACACGGGGGTGGGTCTTCCCCAGCAAATAACAAAACCCCAAAACTCTGCAATACAAGTCTATGGAGCTTACGAGGATGGTTCGAATTAGCATGCTGAGAAGTAAGTCATCTATCTAGGAAATCTATTATTATTTTTTGGAATTTATACATATTTACGTACAATTCATGGCCTCCTATTTGTAGTTCTCATAGGTTGCATTAGTTCTAAGTTCAGAAATCAATCAAATAATTCCTTTTGGATTGCATTGTCTTACCCAACAGGATGACATCAGCGAAAAAGCGATGTCTTCCTCACTGCCTTGCCAGAGGCGGAAACGGAAAACACATTTCCTAATTAACTTTGCCTCGGAATAAATCGCATAAAAAAATTCCACAAGAATATAACTTTATCTTTCTTTGGAAATAAACCCAATTAAGTTATCTGCACGTGCCCATACTACATACATACATATATTCCTACTATAAATCAATCTCTTTTTCATCTGGCAAAGTAAATCTTTGCCTCCCAAATCTTCTCTCATTGTTGATCACTTTTCGCACTTGCTGCTTATTTTCATATTATTAAATACATATTTAAGCCAGAGAAAGAAAGTCATGTGAGCTGCACAATAACAATAACAAAAACAAGAAGATCAGGTGCGGCATAAAAATAAATAAAATGGAAAAAAATAAGAATAAAATATTTCGCAAACAAGTTTCCGTTGAAGGGGCCTGTCACCATTAGCGTGGGACTTTGCCACCTTTCAAATTGGAATCTGAAAAGCTGACGGACGGAACATTGACGCACAATTTGAACGGAAGCGTCGAGATAATCAAAGAGAAAAGATTTTGTAGAAATAGGGGGGAAATGGGGGAACTATTTACCTACATTTTAGACACCAGAAATAGTAAATAGTGTTTTAATAATGAATAAGTATCTTAAAGTCCTTCATGTCTCATCTGCTAACTTGTAATTAAATTGTAAATCAAAATATATATTGGCTAAGAAAAATGTGTGATCCTTAACTATAAATTGTTTTAAAAATATTACTTTATCTTCAGTTAAATGTAGTTTCCTTTTAAGACATTTACTCAAGGGAATACATTTATGATTAATGTTTAACAACAAGAATTCACTGGCATAAAGCTGCTAATTTCTCGGAGAAGCAAACTCAGCGGTTCGCAAATATTATTCATAAATTTGCGAGAATTGAGAGCCGAATATAATAATTAAGAACTGAGAGAACTGGGTGCTTTCTCTCGCACTCTCCCGAGGTAAAGCCTGGTGAGCGGTGAAGGGGCTTGGTTTTTTGTGTTGTGGCAGCTGAATTATTAATACACATATGTACATACCTCGTTGTATGCTAAATATTTATGAATGTGCGTTTATTCAGTTCTTCCATGGCAACGGAAGAACCGCAAAACAATTTCTGGGCTAGTGATGGGCCTCTTGGCAAATCTTCTAGTCGCCCACGATTTTTCCTACGACTAATACCAGCACTAGCTTTATTTGTTCTTTTATTTTGTGTTGCCAAGCTCACGTTTGTTCAATTTATTTTGGGGTGACAGTTTCGCGTGACTTTTACACTTGAAGATTCTGTGAATCGTTTTTACACACAGAGAAATGTTAGCAAATAGGAAAATAACTTGTATTTAACACAATTAACTCTTTTGAAATATTTCCACTGGTGTCTTTAAGATAGTGTAAAGTTCTTTATGATTCATAGATATGGTGGCATTTATTACACATCACAATGACACTATACGATTTTTTATATAAGATTACTATCATAACTGTCAGAATGATATTTAGAAAATATTTAGTACATGTGAATAGCTCGATTTTTAGGTGATTTCATTATTTCCAATGTGATTTGGCTTGCTAACTTTAATTTAAATATATTTATATATAGTTTCTGACTTGATTTCTGCCTCATTATCTTTTGTACTGATATGTTTTCTGATTTAACTGATATGATTATGATTTTTTTTGGTAATAAACTGATGTAATTATTTATAAAAGGGTTCTAAATTAAATTAAAAAAAAACACAGCGCATTAGAAAATTTATTATGTTTTCTACGGCGCCTGGGTATTTATAGCCCACGATTCTCGATGGTGATCCACGGGCGAAGAGAGAGATTAATTTTGGGCCACATTTCCAGCACCAGTTCACAATCTCTCGATCAGAATTTCAATGTCTCGGTCAGTGTCTCGCCGTCGTCTGGTTTTTTGACATTTTTATATATTTGTTGTTGTTGACAACTAATTTCTGGGAGTTCCACATGTCACATGCGGTTCTGGGGGATTAGAGATGAGTGTGTGTCACTTGATCTGCACCTGATTAGCACCTATGCAGCCCCCGAAATTTGTCATGATAATTTCACAATTAATTTGCCGGTAGTCGCACCGCAATCCCCGATCCGATAAGATAACCATTTTTTGTTGTTTTATCTTTCCTAAAGGGAGACAGGACAGGACAGTGGGTGTGTGCTATCTGGGAGGGCAGGAGATTGCGTCAGTCACGCTGTGCTTGGCATTTATCTAATTAAACTAATGCCGGGCGTCTTCTTCATTAAAAAATACGGCGTTGTCAGGCTGAATGAAATGAGTTATAGTATATAACCTACGTGCAGGAAATCGCTTCCAGTCTCCCCCCATATCTTATTCTTGTTTAGTTTCTGAAATCTATTTTTGGGAACTCTGTACATTGTTTGTTTTTCTGCCAACATTTGCGCATCTGCGGGGATTACGCGTTCCTCTAACCGTGTATGTGGATATCACATGAAAAAATCAATAGCTGGGCGAAAATTGTGACCAAAAAAAAATGACAGAGTCAGCTGTTCCTCTCGCTTAGGCCCAAGGCACAAGGCCCAAGGCGAAATGCATATGTCAACTCACCTCTGTGGCTATTTTCTGCTGCAGCTGTTTTCCCGTATGCCCGAACTTGACGCGCTTCAAGAGATTCGGCTCCTGGCCCAGTTCGGTGTCCGCCTCGGCCGGCTCCGCGGCGGATGCCTTGGGGCGATGGGGCACTAGCACCTGTCCGGATCCAGTTAGAAGGCGCAGGTTACGACCGGCTAGCGTGGGAACACCTTTAAGCATTATCACAATCACTGACTTGGCTAATTGGCTGCCCTAATGACGATGGCTCTGATTCTTGAGTTCTCCGATTAACGGATTAACGGATTTTTGGAGTGTGTGGGTAAACCTTTGGCTCGTACTTGCTGCTGCCTCGTCCTATTCGTTCACGTTGCGTATCCGCTCCGGTGTCTGCACATGCGTTCTCTTTTACCACTCTCAAGGTACTAATGCTGAGCGACGACGTCTCGGCCAGAAGCAGAAAGCTCATAATCAGCTCAGCGCGTTGGCAGAATCGGTATCGGAACGGGAATCGGAATCGGTGGCAGCGGTCGCTTACTTCTTCGGCTGTGAGTAAGCATAAATCGTTCTCTCCTCTCTCTGCTTGGTGGAGGATTCTCCGGAGAAGCTCACGTGGGAGAGGTTTTTTTCGGAGGTAATCGCACTTTTTTCCACAAGAGAGTAGCAGCAATGACGTTGCTGGGGGCTCGTCTTGGCTTGTCGTGACGTCACTCGCACAATTGTGCAAAATTAAGACGTACACTCGAATAAACTCAAAGATTGTGAATCAGAGAGGAAAGTTTTCATTGAAGGCAAGTTGGTTTTAAGTTTATTTTAAATGTTTATTGTTTTTCAACCTTAAAAATCTTTAAAAACTGATTTATAAATGATGGAAAATGGTTTATAAATATGTAAAAAAGTACCAATAGCTTTGTTTTGCAATTAAAACTGAAAAATATACACTGAAATAATAAAAACTGTGTATAGAATGTGCAAATTTAATATTTATAATTTCCCATCGCCTTTTGTGGCAACTGTGGAACTAAAATTGATTAAATTTTCTAAAATATTAAGCATCAACGACTTGCTTTGAGTGTTTGCAATTTATTTTAATAATTAATAATGAAATAATCAGTAAACAGCTCACTCGCAATGGGGCATCACGTTGAAGAGGACCGACATCAGCTGCATGTAGTCTTCCTCCACCAGCTGCACCTGCGACAGCTCGCAAAAGCCGTTCTCCGTGGGCGGGGGGAAAAATTGCTGTTCAATGGAGGCCAGTTCGTCCTCTACAAAGGCCGCATTCACTTGCTCCACGGGATATAAACGCTTACGGCTGTCCCTTGCCTCCGTTGGCGACAACATGGCAGCATTCTGTGTACTCTGCAGCGGCGATATGGTACTTATATCCACGCTCATGTCAAAGGTATTGGGCGGCGGACTGCGCAGCTGTTGCTGCAGGTGCTGCCGCCGAACCACATTCACCCGCAGCTCATTGGCGGCACTGCTGATGCGACGCACTGGATCGGGGTTACGGGATGAAGTACTGGGCGCACTTGAGCTCCGCGCTGGATCGAGGAACTTGAGCTTGAAGAGTCCGTGCTTGCGCCGCAGCCATGGACTGCGATTCTCCTTGTAATTGGCAATCACCTTGCGGCGCACAAACTCGTGGAAGATCACCAGTTCGTTGCTAATGTCCCGTCGCACAATTGTCTTCCAGCGCGGCTCCAGCTCCGGGGAGCGGATAATGCAAATGACCTGCGAAGCCACCAACAAGAGCAAGTGCTCCAGGGCCAGCAGACACAGCTGGCTGTCCATATTCGAGAGCAACTCACTGGCTGGACAGCCGGCGGTGGAAATGGAAACGGTGGACAGGGATTTGGAAAAGGTGCGATTGGTCTGGTTGTTCAGGCAAATGGTGGCATCTTCGTTGTCCATTGTGTCAGTCGCTGGTTTCTCCACATTGGGCAGAGTGTTCAAGGGGACATCGCTGAAGCCATGGTTTTGCTGTGGATTTATGAGTCTGTAAAGGGAAGTTTTAGGGAAGCCTAGATAAATGTACTCACCATATTTAAGGCCTTAACGTATATGTTGACCATGTTGAGAACCATGCCGAATGTCAGCGTCACATTGTCTTCGTTTAACTTGGGGGCGCCGAACTTCACATCCAGCAAAGGATGCCATTTGTGCGGCTCATAGACACTGCCGCAGAGCAGGTCCATCAGGTCGGGGCTGAACCTCAACAGGGACTTTACGCAGTAAATAATGATGTCCGTTAGGCTGTCAAAGTACAAGATATTAAATTAAATGAATTCCATAATTTGTAGACAGAAACTCACTCATTGCAGGCGGTTATCAGGTCATCATCGATGGCCAGAGCCTCTGTGCTGCGCAGAATCTCCAGCTGCGAGCGTCGGCCAGCCAGGAGACACTTCAAGTTCCTTTGCTGATGAAACAGAGAAGAGCTATGGCACAACAAGCCCTGAACTGCTCGCTGTAAACCCACATTTACAAAGATTAAATATAAATAGAACACTTAAAGCTTCATTAGAGAGAAACCCACCATTATATTACCCAGCGACGAGTCATATTCCTCCTGCCACTCCTTTTGATGTTCCGTGAGACAAGCCACCAAGCTAATGGCCGCCTTGATAAGCTGCATGGCTGCCGGCTCCAGGGATTGTTTGCTCAACAGCAGGGCATCCACCAGATAGACCTCATGAATGCCCACAAACTGGAGAGCTTCGTGAAGGAAGCACTTTTTATGCTTCTCCAGAATAATGGTGACCAGCTCGATGCCCCTCGCGTACACAGGCCACCACTGTTCCACGGACCATCGCTCTGCATCCGCCGGCGAAGGCTTGCTAAACTCCAGCTTGGACTGCAGCAGTTCCCGCGGCGGCAGTAGGTTTAGCCACAGTGACTCGCCCACATCGCAGTGCAAGAACTCTACGGAGCAGTGACCCTTGGCAAACACAATGAGCACGTCCAGAAGCTGGACACTAAGCACTTGCTTACTGAACAGCGGCAAGGTGTGGGAGATGCAGCGCAGGAGGCGCTGAAACAAGCGAACCGACACAAACGGCAGATCCCAATTTCCGGGGCCGTCATTGTGGAATATGGTGGCCACGGCTTTGAGCAGATTGAGGCACAGAATTAGCGAATTGGTGGATGCCTTGCCGCCACTATCCTTGCCCGAACTATCCGAAGTGTTCAGACTTTGTGTCTTCTCCAAGCTCACCGAGTTCTCCATGTGCTGCAGTTCGCTGCAAATGATGCTGACCACGGAATTGAGGAAACGCAGGGCGATGGATGAGTCGCGGATCAGCAGGCCCGTGTACAGGTGCGCGCACTTGGTGATGATGGCCAGGCAGGCCTCCTTGGCCCTCACATGCAAGTCCTCGTAGCAGGAGCAGATGCGGCTCATCAGCTGCAGCAGCTGCTCCATCAGCTCCTGCTCCTCCTCGCCGCTGTTCGTGTACGAGTGCTTAAACTGCAGCAGAAGGAACACATACAGTTCGGACAGCACGATGAAGGGCCGCATGTCCTCCAGGTAATTCGAACGATCCACCAGCACTGTCAGACACTTCTCGGCCATCAGCTTGAACTGCAACTCGGGAATGGTCATGAACTTGGGCTGCTTCTTCAGCAGGATCACAATGAGGTCCTTGAACGCCTGCAGGCAGCAGATCCAGTTGGGCAGCTCATCAGAGGACCCCGTAGTACTCACAGCCGGCACCTTGGGCATGTCAAAGACGTAATCCAGCCAGGGCTCAAAGTACTTGGGCTGGAAGAACTTGGTCATCATGTCCAGGAGCGCAGAATTCTGTCCGTTGCCGGTGTACACCTCAATGGAGATGATGTTAAGGAGCTGCGTGTAGATCCTCACATTCGGCTGCAGTTCGCAGAACAAAGGAGCGGCGATCTTTGGCCAAAACTGCTTGTCCTTCACCAGTTCGTCGACCAGCATCTGTAGGTTGTGCTTCCACAGCGAGTGGAATATGTTCATGATCTTACAGGGCAACGCCTGCTGGATAGTCAACGGTTCCACCTGTAGGGCGTCCAAGAACTCTCGCATGTAGGTGACGATGCTCTCGCCAATATTGGGAACGCACTCTTTGCCGAAAAAGGAACGCGATCGCTTGTCCTGGGCATAGTTCACCTTGAAGAAGGCCTCCGTCACACCCGGCTGCTTGGCAATGCAGGCTTCGACCAGCTCCAGAATGGCCAGCTTGATGGAGTCGCTCTCGAGTTCGTCGGGCAGCTTTTGCATGAACGTCAATCGAATCTGATCCGCCTCCATGTCCAGGCAGGCCAGCAGCGACATGTTGAACTCCAGGGCGATGCGCTTAAGCAGGCGGCAGGACAGAATGGGCAGCCATCGGTCAAAGATGTTGGCCATGTAGCTGCAGACGGTGGGTATAATCCGCAGGGTATCCCGCTGCTTGGGTTGTGTGTATATCAGCGCCTCCAGCGGCGACAGGGTCCCGCCACTACCATAGACCTTCTCCTTCAGGCGCAGCAGCTGCATCAGAATGCGCATGGAGAGGCGCACCAGCATCATCAGGCCATGTGGCTGCTGCTGCATCCAGTTCGTCTCTAGCTCCATGGTATACTGCACATAGGCATTGCCCACGCCCACAAATCTGCCAATGAGGCGTTGATATATAAGAATATCAAAAGTAAATCAAGAAAACCACTCACCTTAGAAGGATCAGGCCATTATCCAGATTGAGCAGCGAATAGACGCACACCTTCAGCAGTAGCTCCCGCTGTTCGCTGTGTGAATCATTGGGATGTGTGCCGACCATGTCCAGAATGTCGCAGATGAAGCTAAGAACCTCAAAGTAGATCTTGTTGCGCTCCACCTGCGAGCGAAAGTGCCAGGCGTGCAGGTGGGGAAAGACGTCCCGCAGCAGGAATATCAGTCCCGGAATCTCCACCTGCATGTACCGGTTCCGATTCAGCTTCGTGTAGGTGCGCAGGAATCCCAGATACGACAGCAGAAACTCGTAGCGCTCGCTCTTCTTCTCCACATTGTCAATGACGGAGCCAAGGAAGCGCGACTCGAAGCACACGCCACTGGCATTGGCATAGTGCTTGAAATCGTACTGCAGTCCCTGGCTAACCGTGGGCAAAATGTGCAGCTGGCTGATGCGCGAGAAGATCTCCTCGTCCACCAGCGGCAGCAGCGCCGTGCAGACGTTCAGGCAACTGGAGATGAGACCCACTGGCGGGCACTGCACGCCCTTGAACTTGTGCAGCAGGTCCACGCACATCTCAGTGGGATGCACCATCTCCGCGCTGATGCCGGCAATCGAAGTGCAACGCTGCACAGCAGTCTCCAGGTAACGCAGGCCAGCTTCCACGCGTCGAATCCGCTCGCTGGAGTCAAAGTCACCGTGCAGGTGGCCAGTTTCCCGCAGCAAACAGTTGATCTCATGGTGCAGGGCGTCGAAGAAGTTTACCTGCGTGCGGAAGTGCATGTAGCAGCCGGAGGGATGCTGAATGGCCGTGCAGGTGGTGCCGGCGGGAATGGTGTAGTCGATGCGGGGAAAGGGACGCACACTGGCCGTTAGCTCGAACTCATCGGTGTCCACCTCGCGGAGCCTCTGCTCGTTTTCATCGTACAAGAGAGCCAAAATGGGCAGCGATTCCAGTTGAGTCTTGATCTGGTTTGGTTTTATGAGAAATTGGGTTAATAATTGTTAAATACAAGCATTCTCTTGGCTTACAAAGTTTCCCTGCCCCGCCTTGGTGAGCGACTGTGACAGTTTGGCCAAATGAGTGAATTCCAGGGGAAAGTTCTCCAATAGACTTTTATACAGCGACCGCGCGCCATCATCATCTGCAGGGAAGTTAATTAGCTTTCATTATGAAAAATATAAGACATTTTACATACCCTCGCGGCTGCAAAAGTCCTTGGCCAACTGTGGCCAGGAAACCAGTTCGCAGAGCAACTCGTAGATGCCCTCGTGGCGGGCACAGCTGCCGTCGCCATCGAACAGATCGCACAGGTAGCACAGCTGATTGTAGATGGTCTTGCGAGCAATCCGCGACAGCATCGAATCATCCGCGTACATGGAATGCCGCACAATAAGCTGCAGCTGGACAAAGCACTTCAGATCCACAGCCCGCTTGCCCAGCTGCCGGCACCGCAGCAAGCTGGAGGCATCGTCGGCATCGTTGGTGCCCCGCAGCCGTAGCAGCATCCAGACGAGCAGCAATGGCCCATGCTCCTGCCGATGGTGCATGCTTGCAATGTCAATTTGCAGATCCTCGATGAGTTTCTCAATCAGTTCCGTGTGCTCGCGTGGCTTCTCAAAGTCCAGGCACTTCATTATGAGCACCAGCTCTGAGTAGGTTATGCTGATGATCAGCTCCTGGTGATAGCGCTGGCTGTCGTCCAGGTAGTTCTGTAGCCTGCCAAAGGAGTGCTGCTTGCAGGCGGCAAAGATCCGCTTGATTTGCTCAAAGCCCATGGGCAGGTGTTCCGACAGCAGCAGAAGGATTTGAAGCACCTCGTTGATCTCCCTGGCATTCCGCTCTGACCAGGCAATGAGCTTGTCCGCAGAGTGAAAGCACTCGCCTGCCCTCAGCTTTCGCGGGGGCAGCTCTCCGATCAGAGTCTCCAGCTGCTCCAGATAGGAATCGCGTAGGCAGGGCAGAGTTATCTTGTCCACTATCGCCCGGTACTCCAGGTGGTAGGGATGATTTGGAACCCGGTGGAACACGAGCAGGTTCTTCACGATCTTCAGCACAATCATGCGCTCCAGCGAGTAGTAGTGCCTGATGTCCTCGTGCAGCTTGGCCATGTTCGTCTCCGTGGAGATCAGCTGGGTGAGCAGGCTCGCGGAGCCTCTGTACTCCTTGGTGAGGTAGTAGCACAGGATCTCCCAGCATTGCGCGGATTCCAGATCCAGCAGCTCCTGCAGGCGCTCGGTGAAGGGCAGCAGCTTCTCCTGCTTCTTCTCCTTGAGCAGCGTGCCCAACTGCACGTCGGAGGCGCTCTTGGGCTTGAATTGCAGCACGCCGGCCTGCAGTTCGCTGGCCACGTTCATCAGCTCATCGCGCACTGTCTCCTGGGGCGTCTCGTAGTGGATGCCGGACACCATCTGCCACAGGCGCTTCCAGTCGGTGCTACATAGGGGGTTAACAGGTGGTTTACATGCTGGCATCCATCATTTTCGAGCTCTCGATACTCACATCACACATTTCTCCACGGCGGGCATTGTCTTGGCTCTCTCTCTCTTAACAACTAATTAAATTATTTTATAACAAATTGTTTGTTGTGTTGTTCCACGCGCGAAAATTCAGTGTTACCAGCTGAAATTTTCACTTCCCACCTAAATAATCTGAAAAAGTTTAATTTTACCCAAAAAAGTCCAGTTTTCTCCCCAAAAAAATTAAATAAATCAGTTAATTTCAAAAATATATAAAAAACATCTTATTGTGTCACCACACGAGCTTTAAAAAAGTCCCTTAATTTTCCACCTTTAATTCTGCCCCCTGAAAATTCTCCCTAGAACTTAAAAAAAACCCTAAAACCGTGGTAGGACCGTTGCCACCTAATCGCTATGTATGCCGGGAAAACTTTGTGGCAACTCTGATACTTATCGATAAGCCGATAGTGTTTCGATGCCGTTTTGAAAAATAAGTTCAAAAAGGTAACAGTCATTATGCACTGATAAAAGAGAACAGTATCTAAAATGAGACATTAAAATTAATATTAGACTTACTGAGAGTTACAGGTTGAGTAGCGATAATTTACTTTAGATAAATCAATTATTAAGTAATGATTTTGAACCTTCTAATCTTTCTTAAAAGTCACAATTAAAGATTTAAAACAAGAAGAATTTCATTAAATTTGTATATATTTTAAATTAAATTATAATAGAGCACTATTATATTAAAGGTCGTATATCTATCTAATTGGTGTTCTATCTATCTAATTGGTGTTAACATCTTGAAAAACCCACAACTTAATAAGACCTTGGCTTGTTTGTGAAAACCCAATACTAAACCCAGTGGAATTCCTCAATTCCAGGTAAAACCTAATAAAAGCGAGATACTTAGCAAATCCTAACTAATTCCGAATAGCATTCCAGTGCAGATGGACTAGAACTATTTTAGGTTAGACTTTCCAGCCTGCGTCAGACCTCATTGTGCGCAGATGCTGCACACCCAACCCCAACTCCAGCCCACAACTCTACTCCTTCGCTAGCCGCAGCTTCCTCTCAGATCTGCGGCAGAGCGAGCGGGAGGGCGCGCGAGTCCGAGCGGGATGGCGAGAACGAAGAGAGTAGGCGCACGCGATGTTCTCGACCCAGGGAAGCTGCAGCCAAAAATTCGTCCTGTTAGTAAGAGAAAACTATTGACAGGCGAAAGGTCTAAAGCTCAGAGCCAGCTAGGCAAAAGGAAGAATAAAAGCGGAATGGCTCAAGTTCAGCTGAATGGAGCCGCTGTCCAAGGCAATGGCAATAATGGCATTACTGCCGAGGATAATGAACGTAAGTCTGTGCTCTGTAAATCAAATAAATAACTCTGCCCGTGTGTTAGAACCTGAACGGTTGCCAGGAAAGTACATACCTGTGCAGGTGTGTGTGAGTGTTCAGGCTTAGCAGGATGTCGTGTGTGCAATATAACAGGATATATGTATGTATGTATCATGTATATGATGTATGTCAGCGGCAGCTAGCATCTTTGGCATAGCTAGGATGTTTGTTGGCCTGGCGTTGGGTGGTAGCTTGAGTAGCGAGAGAGAGAGAGACCGAGCAGGATAGAGAGAGCGATGGACAGAGAGACGGCGAGAGCAAAGGAGACTGACAAAGGATGCTTCGAGAACGCCAGAGTTGCCATCATCTGCTCGCAACAAGCAACAAGTTTGGAAAGTTTATTGTTTTCGTTTTCATTTCATTTTAAGTGGAAACTAAATTATAGATTAACAGTTTCTAATATTTTAAATTAGTATTTTTAAATGAAAACAATTTAATTCATAAAAAAACTAATCGAACTATAAAGTTATAACA
>JAEIIH010012310.1:0-15775 GCA_018904745.1 Drosophila orosa
AAGATCCTGGGTTTTTATCTCACAAAATTGATTTATATAAGTTTTTTTAAATTAAATTTAATTAGTAAACATTTAATGACCAACAATATTATTTTTCTTTGCCTAGTGAGCCGTCGCAAGCTGTCCAAGCCCGCCAAGGCGACGCCCGTGGAGCCTGTGGAGGATGCCGCCGCCGAGGAGTCGGAGCAGCAGCAGAAGGAGGAGACGAAGCCCAAGCGTCCCATCGGTGCCCGTCTGGCCCTGCGGAAGCGCAACTGAATTGGACTCTAATCCCAGCTCCTGCCTCCTGCTCTCCTGCTCCTCCTGCCCTTCCTCTTATCCCTTTGAATCATATGGCTAGCTATTTGGCAGCCCCGATCTGCCCTTTAGTTCTTAGTTCGCAATTGATTTTTTGTGTATGTAATATATTTGTAATTTTATGTTGTAAACAAAAACACACACACACACACACCCACCATACACACACACCCACTCACACACGATCCCAGCCCCATCCTCCATGCCCAGGTCCACGTACGCCCATATATCCCACGATATATGGATATATGGAGCGCTATCTCTGCCCGGGCACAATTATGTATTCTTCACAATCATCAAACCAACAATCAATCAAACAATCAATCAATCAACCAATCAGCCAGTAATAAAAATCACAAAATCAATGCAAATCGTCTTTCAATCAAATACATTTATGTTTATTCGTTAAAATATAATTACAAGGGGTTAAAACCCGATTTAAAAAAACCGAAAAACAGAACAGTTGAGGATTTGGTTATAATTTTATAAAGTTGCGAATGTTTTTGCTATAAATCAGAGGAGAATCTTGGTTTAATTTGGAAATTGGGAATGTTTTTGCCATAAATCAGAGGAGAATCTTGGTTATAATTTTCAAAATTGGGAATGTTTGTTGTTGAATGTTTATCGAGTCAAGTCTAAATAGTATTATTTCTCTCCATCTCTCTCTCTCTCTCTGTCATTTTCTTCCCTTCGAGTTCTGTCTCTTTCCTTTTCGCTTTCGCGTTCGATTCAGATTTGCAATTTCCGATTCCTTCGTTGTTTCGCTTCGCTTCGCTTAGGCTTAGGTTTGTTTTTATAAAAAATATATGGGTAAATACATATATATATATCTAAATATTTTAACATATCTCTCTCTCTCTCTCTTAGCGTTTATATTGTATAAGTATATATGTATATATTCGAACAATGTTTTATGGGCTTTTTTGTAGATTAAAAAAAAATTCAAACACGCGCGCGCGCACACAACACACACACACAAGAAAAGGGAGGATGTAGAAGGCGTATTTCCTATATATAAAAACGTAATTCAGACTTCCAAAAACCGATCTCGAGTCGCTGCTCAAGGATATCTTAATGGAATCTTGTTGAATTCTTCATCGGGTGTGTGTGTGTGTGTGTGAAAGGCACATGGCGATCTCGTCTCTGGGTTTGCAACGATGCTCCTTTTGCTCCTTTTGTGGTGGTCAAGTGGTGCTGGGTAGTAGTTAGTAGTTTGTGGGCTTAAAAGCGGGTTACATGCTGGCTTAAATGACTTTACAACGTTTCGAGCGTGCGGGGGAATGTGTGTGGATTTAAGTACAGTTGCCATCAACTGATTGTTAATACTAGAAGAGTCCAAGTGCTAGTCCAATTCCTGTGCTCCCTTCCCTTACGGATGGTGTCGCGTATTCCGCATCAGCGGCACCAGCAACGACGGCGGCCCCGCCTGACGCAGAAACGGATGGGCCAGCAATTCGGCGGCCGTGGCCCGTTGCGCCGGATCCCGGACCAGCATTCGATCCAAGAATGACTGCAGACGCGGCGACACCTTGTGGGCATTCTTTAGATTCGGTGGCTGCATGTCGCGTATGCGTCGCATTGCCTGCAGCGGCGGCTCATTGAAGAACGGCGGCTCTCCATCCACCATTTCGATGACCATAATGCCCAGCGACCAGATATCCACCTCTGGGCCGTAAGGCAAACGTGATATAACCTCCGGCGACATCCAATACGGTGTTCCAACCAAACTCTTGCGCTTGGGCAGCTCCTGGGATACCTGGGCGCAGAAACCAAAGTCCGAAAGCTTCACTCGTCCATCGGCGGCCAGCAGAATGGAGTCCGACTTGATGTCGCGATGGATGACGCCCTAAAAGATACACACAGAGAGGGAGAGAGAGAAGGGAAATTGGTTAAGATTTGAGCACACAGTTTGCGGTTTTCCACCACCACCACTGCCTCCACCCACAACAGAGGCCCTTTCTCCCAGCCACTTATCGCATTACCAACGTGGGACACAGCGTTGCACAAAAGAAACCCAGTTAACCTGGCCGGCTGGTGGTTGTTAACCCACCAAAGACCCACAAAACTGAGAAATTTAACTAATTTTATATTAAATATGCCTTTTAAATGTTTAAAATCTTCATTATTAGATATACTTGCTCTTTAAATTGAGTTTAAATAAAAGAAACAAGCTCAAGACATGTTTTCTAGGCTACAAATCTTTCTTGTGAGTTGAAAATTGTGAATAAAATCGAAGCAAGTTAGGTATTATTTATTCCTGAACTGAAAACTCCTAGTCTGAGCCAACTCTTTGCTTATTTTTGGGGTAGGGCAGGCACGTCTGAGGCTAGATCCGATTTCACTTCGACGGATTTTTGGGCGTGCGGCTGTACTGCTGGCCCCACTGTGCGTGACAACATTTAGAAATTGAAACCCAGGCGACAAGCAGAAGAAAGGCAAAGAAGAAAGCGCCACAAATGGCAATGGCACAAAGAGACGACACTGGCCCGTCTGCCAATAATAGGAGGTAATAGGAGAACCACCAAGAGAACAACAGAGAGAGAGAGGTAGGGAGGTAGGGAGGTAGGAGGAGAACACCCGTGTTGTGGTCACGCACCTGTGAGTGCAAATAGGCCAAAGCCTTCAAGCACTGCTTGCATACGGTGGCTATCTGCTCCTCATCCATCCGCGAATGGGTGACAATGTCGGTGAGGGCGCCGCCCTCGAGGTACTCCATCACCACCCAGAGCTCATCGTTGACCAGAAAGCTGGAGTATGTCTCCACGATATTGGGATGATGGTAGTCGCGCATGATGACCACCTCGTTGAAGAGCAGCTCGCGTCGCTGCTGTTTGCGCAGGTCCATCTTCTTCACGGCCACCTGGCGACCTGTGTTGATTGATTGATTGATTGATTATACTTTCAACTCTCTCAAATTTAAACCCTAAGAAATACACACCTGTACTCTTGTCGGTGGCTATGCAAACGGTGCCCGTGGAGCCCTCGCCAATCTTGTTAAAGTGATCCAGATTCTCGCGCGGATCCCCCGCCGAGACTACCATTTGTAGGGCCGCCCGGAACTGCTCGTGGGTGAGGCGCTGCTCCTGCTTGGGCTGCGCCTGCTGGACAGCTGCCGCTGCTGCCAAGGTGGCACTGCTTGCACCGCCGCTTGAACTAGAGGCACGCGACGCCGACTTGGCCAGATGGTTGTGTGGATGCGGATGGGCATGCGGATGCAGGGGATTCTGATTTTGATCGCCGATCGTCTTGGCGGGATACATGGGGAAGCCACCACCGCCGCCACCGCTGCCATTATTGTTGGTATGCGAGTGCGTGGAACGCGTGCCACTGGCCACCGAGCCCACGGGCGATGTCTGCTGCGGCAGGGAGCCGGGCGGCGGTGCCAGGTTGCTGCGATACTGATGCTGATCCGTGCGCACGGCCAGCGGCCCGGTAGCCGCCGCCGCCGCCGACGCCGCTCCATTGGCATGGGAATGCTGACTGGGATAGAGCAAGGAGGGATGGCCGGCCATTGCGGATGGCGGGGGCTTGAAACCACCCGGGTTTGTAGCCGTCAGTGGGCCCTCCTCCTCCGGCACCGATGGCGGCACATTGGCCACGCGGCGTACGCGAGGCGGACTGGAGCTGCGCAGGGAGTTGGACCTGGCCACATGCGAGGTTTTGGGCAGGATAATGCCACCGCTGGCCGTTGCCTCGCTGGGCATCTGCATGTGGTGCATCATGCCGGCAGCTGCGGCATTCGGTGGCATGGTATGGGAACCACCCAGCCCCATGGGATGCGGTGCCGACGATGCCATCATCATGGTGGTGTTGGTGTTGGTGTTGGTGGTGGTGCTGCTGCTGTTTAGAGAGGTGGTGTCCGCCTTGTTGTTGTTGTGATGCGGACGGACTATCGTCTTGAGGTCGAGGATCTCTGTGGGCGTGATCTCCGAGGGATCGACGAGCGGCAGGGGGCGGTTGCTGGACTTGAGGATCTGGTTGTTGCCCACAATGGAGGCCCATTGGAGGGGCAGGCCCACATACTTGTTCTCCCGCTTGTCGAAGCCCGTGTGCACGCGATGCTCAAAGTTGCTTGGCATCGAGATCAGCGGTTTCTTCTTCTTCTTCGAGAACATTTTCCCAGCGGCTGGAATAGATGGTTCACCTATTGCCTCTAGCTAGTTTCCCGTTTTCCCGTGCTCCGGATTCTTCCGTTCGGACTTCTCTTTTACCGCCCTTTTCCACACGGGAAAGAGTAACACAAGCACAGCAACAACGACGACGACAACGATCTTCCAGATCTCACACACACACACACACACGCACACGCTCGCAAACAAGAAGGGAGCACGGACAACTCTCACGCACACACACGCATAACAGCACAGCGGACGCGACTCTTCGGTTACTAAAAAAAAAATCCAAATCCGAATCTGAATCCGCTTTGGATTTCGAGTCCGACTCCAATCCCTTTAAGCTTCCTCCGGGGGGTCAGCACATTTCTCGGGTTACGGCCCCACAAACGCAATTGGAGAAACGAAAAAAAAATAAACTAAAGAAAATAATTGCCCGAAATCGATAGCAGCAGCAGAGAGGGGACTATCGATAGTCGGGTGTGTGTAGTACTATCGATCAATTGTAGTAGTATATACTATCGATTAAGCCACTTAATATTTTGATATTTTTTGCTGAACATTACAAATAGGCGAATATGTTGTATGAAGTCATTTTTTAATTACGTGTGGTAAATAGTCAGATCTTATAATTTCAGATACGGAGAGCCACAAGCTGAATATATTTTTAAGCTAAAAAGTAACGGCTATTTTTTTTAGCTATGTCCAAAAAAAATTTTGGCTATTTGAGTTGGCCTGTCCAGCTATAAATGACGACCGATAGTTGGCAACAATGATAGAGACCCCACAAATATCGAAAAACCTCGGTGGCGCCACCATTGGCGTTGCCATCTACTTACATTTTCTTGCAGTCTGACCGTTACGATAGTGCGCGGCAATTTTAATTACAGTTTAAATACATTTAAAAATGTTAATCCTGAAGGAGAAAAACACAAATTTGTTCTCAAGTATTTAAAACAAAATGCGGTAATTCTAAATAATCGCAATTATAAAGATTGATGTTTTTATTAGAATTATGTACAATTTTGTATAGCAAAGTTATCCACCTTTATATATCAAAGTTATCCACCCAAATTCATCCACCCGATTGCAGGGTTGCATTTTCGCTTTCGCACAAATATATCGGCATGTACACGTAAATCGACGAGTGGCAACTCGTCACATCATGTTACTCGCTACTTCGGCCACACACGCGTTTTTCCCAAATCGTGCTTTTTTTTAAATTAATTAATTAGTTTCGTTTACAGACTTTCGACCAGCATTATGTTTGCAAAACGAGTGCCCAATTAAATTGATAACCGGCCCCCGCGTGTGGATGTGAAAACCGCTGGGATATAGTGTATTTTTTAAAGCAAATTCGTACGAATGCCAGAGTTCGGTTCGTGTCGCTGCGCGCGTGTGTGTGTGTAGAGCGAAGAGGAGAAGCGAAGAATTGCGAAAGCAGAAAGAAGAGTGCAAAAGAGGAAGCACAAAGACAAAAGGAAGGCGATAAAAAGCGGACAGCGGCAGTCCGGCGATCAAGCGAACGGCGCGGGACGGACGGCATGCAGCAGTCCGGAGGAGTGCGGTAAGGCGGCGGCGGTGAAGCAACAGCGGCGGCGGCAGTGGCGGCGGGGGTCTCAATCAAAAAAAAAAAAACCCGATCACATTGCCCGTATTTGGTTGGCATTAAAACCGGATTGTGTTCTCAAATCCTTTTCCCGCGTTTCCATTCCAGTGTCATCAAGCAACATATCTATCAACTCCCCCCCCAGTCAGTGTTGTGGCGCCAAACACTGTTCAGTTTAGTTTTCATAAACTCGCGGCGTGTGTGACATCTCAGCAGATAGAAAGAAAAGAAAAAAAAAAAAAATTCAGAGTAAAAAAAAAACCACGACGGCGTGCGTAAGCGCACTCACACATACACTCGCTCATATAGCACAGACAGAGCGAACACACACACACGCACACACATTTACTCGCAGGCGCGCGCTCGCGCTTGTTGGCAGGAATTGCAACAGTGTGTGCCCCGTTATTTCGTTAAATTTTTTTTTTTTTTTAGTCGAGTTTTGTTGTTGTGTGTAGTGTGCTGCGCTTCTTTACGCTTTGGTGTCTCTCTTTTGTGCCGTTGCTTTGCCGGCAAGAGAGCGATAGAGCGAGAGTGAGAGAGAGCGAGACTTGGAAGAGTCCAGAATACGAAACCAAAATTAAAAGCACATAATGTCCGACTTTGAGGATGGTCAGAAAGTGCATCGGGGTCCTGGGAGCAAAGCCAGACCGCCGGCATCCTCGCAAGCGGCGGCGCCAAACCAGTTGCATCCCCTGACGCCGCTGAAGGAGGCGCCCGAACAGGAGGAAGAGGAGGAGGAGACCGCGGGAGCCGCCGGCAGCAACAACAACGTAAGTACAGTCGCTCACGGCTCACTTCCAAGATTATTCCAAGACTGATCCAATTGTCCCCCCACCCTGCGCTTGTCTCCGCAGACCATCATGGGCAAGATGAAGAAGCGACTGAGCATTCTGCCCGCCACGCTAAGCGGTTGGTTCTCGCCCTCCTCGAAACCGGATGCCGCCGCAGCCTCCCCGCCAGAGGAGCTGCTGCTGCAGCGTCAACCCAACGGCTGCACCAAACGCAAACGCAGTCGCCGCCGCATCGTCCTGGCCGAGGATGCGGATGCCGAGGCCGATGACATGGACGATGGCAGCGGCGATGCCAGGAGCCTCAACTACGAGGAGGTGGCCCTGGCCGATAACATAACCGAGCACGATGACCTGGCCGCCGAGGATGAGCAGACGCGGCGAAGCGAGTACAATGTGTTTATGCTACGCAGACAGCGGGATGCGCTCGCAGCGACTGCCGGCGGCGGCGGTGAGGAGGATGATGTGGAGGAGGACGATGTCGAGGAGGAAGAGGAATGCGACGAGGAGGACGATGACGATGTGCTGCACGAGCAGACAGCAAAGCGTCAACGCCTGAAGGTAAGACGAGGTGCTTCTTTCTATCCAAAACTTGGCTCATTGGCTTCTCCCTTTTGTTTCCTGCAGCTGGAGACCACCGTCAGCTTGCCGCACATGCGACGCCTGCCCCTGGGCTCCTCCACGCCTGCTGCTTCTCTGGTGGCATCTTCCGCATCCGCGGCCGTGGGTGGGGCACGGAGCAATACTAGCCAGCTGGCTCCGCATCGTCGTACCCACCTGAATTTATATGAGAATCAGCGGAACCGTGAGCCCGCATTTAACTTTTTCACCGGCAACGAGGCAGCCGCTGAGGGGACAACCGGCGATTTGCCACACAGGTGGGTTTCTTTCACTAGATTACGAGTCCCTTGTATTGCTATAAATCCTTTTCGTTATCCGTTGCAGCATCCGACGTTCGCTGAACATACCCTTTGGTAGCGTTGCCGGCGGCGGCGGCGGTAGTATCAGCAGCGGCAGTGCCAGCGGTAGCCGCAACAACAGCAGCCTCTCCCTCGCCAGTTTGCCCAATCACAAGCGACCCTCGCTGCTGCTAAGCAAGCGTCCTGACCGAAACCTAATCGATTGTACTGGCGATCGTCAGCGCGATCTTATTCTAAACAATAATAACAACAATAACAACAATGTGGAGAAGCCGAACTCGGAGTGCGATAACGTTGAACTTGGCTTTCATGACAACGGCGAGACGCACCACAACAATAACAACAACAACAACAACAACAACAGCCACTTGGAGTTTTATGGTAACCTGCAGAGTACTAAATCCCTATTCAACAGAAGCAGCGCCCAGCCCACTCTGCACAATTCCACATGGTCCCTGAACTCGCTGAGCAATCGGCGCACATTTAACGCAACGATATACGGCAGCACCTCGGCCTTGAGCGACAGTCGTTTGTTGAGCCACAGGAGCACTGCCGGATCCTCGGGCAGTTCATCAAGCTCACCCTTTTACCAGGGACCCACTGCCTTTGGCGGCAACTCGGCAAATAATCGCTTCTTTAGTCGCAGCTCATCGATCGCCTCGCGCGGCACAGGCGGCAGCAGCAGCGGCGTTGGCGGCGGCTGCTCTGGTAGCTTTGGCATGAAGCCAACGGAAATGCGCGCCATAAATCCTGCAGAGAAGAGTGGCGCGCTCAGTTCTGGGGCAGCGGATGGTCAAAATGCCGGCATGTCGACCACCACGAATCGCATCCTCCACCTGCTGGGCAAGTACTCGACGCCGCTGATTGATGTCAAGCGGATGGGCAGCACGCTGAAGGAGCACCAAAGCAGCCGCAGGCTGCGCAACAATGCGCCCACCGGCAGTCCCTATTCGCTGCCACGCAACTCTACAACTACCATGGGATCCTTGCAGAGTCCGGTTGCCGATTTGGCGGAGCTGCGCACGAACAAATTACTATTGCCGACGATGCAGCAGCTGTTGGAGCGTCGCTGCCTGAACCGGGTGACGACCAATACGCGGAATCTGATGGAGAGTCGCCTGCCGGAGGAGAGTAAAGGGATGAAGAAGGCGGCGGCGGCCACAAAAACAACGACGGTGCCATCGACGGTGGTCGCAGGATCGGCGAGTGTGGAGGAGGATCAGCAGCCGCCCAGCAGCAGCCATAGTCATCGTACGGGCAAGATGCGTTCGAAGCTCTCGCATCAGACGCGCAGCAAGGAACCGCGCGAGGAGGAGGAGGCAGCACCGCCGCCGCTGGATCTGCCACAGATCAGTTTCCCGGACATGGCCAGCACGCCCAAGTTCGATCTGGTCATTGGGAAGACGCCGCTGCCCAGCAAGGCCGCCAAGGTGCCAAGCAAGACAAGCGACAAGGACAACAGTAGCACCTCAACAAAGCCCAATTTTCTGGTCAATCCGCAGCCCGTGAACGCTGTTGGCTTTGCAGCCGCCGCAGCGAAACGTGTCTATAACTTTGCCAAGCCGACGCCACTGTCGTCGCCGAATAACTACTCGGTGGCGACCGAGCTTAACGCCATCAAACGTAGCTTTATCTTCTCAGCGCCAATATCCCTTGATGCAGAGTCAGAGTCGGCGGAGCAGGGAAAGGCAATGAATGGCCTGCCGCCGCTGGGCTTTGGTGAACAATTCAAAAAGTCGGGCAAGGAATGGGACTGCGATGTGTGTATGGTGCGCAACAAGGCGGAGGCTGGCAAGTGTGTGGCCTGCGAGACGGCCAAACCGACAGCGGCCAAGGCCAATCCACCACCACCAGCAGCGGCGGCGGCGGCGGCCAATCTCTTTGAACAGTTCAAGAAGACGGGCAAGGAGTGGGACTGCGATGTGTGTATGGTGCGCAACAAGGTGGAGGCTAGCAAGTGTGTGGCCTGCGAGACGCCCAACAAGGCCTCAGTTGCTGCTCCCGCAGCTCTGGCTGCTCCATCTCCCTTGCCAACCATTGTACCCATCGCTGGTGGCTTTGGGGATCGTTTCAAGAAGTCGTCGACTGCCTGGGAGTGCGAGGCGTGCATGGTCAACAACAAGGAGGAGGATAGCAAGTGCATTGCCTGCGCCACGCCGCGAAAGGCAGTGTTGATGGCGGCAACCAAGATTAACAATTTTCCCATGTCCTCCGGTGTGGTGGGTTTCGGGGATGTGTTCAAGGCCAAGACGGGTCAGTGGGAGTGCCAGACGTGTATGCTGATGAACGAGTCAACTGCCGTGGAGTGCATAGCCTGCCAGTCGCCAAATCCGTTGCGACCCAGCCACTCTGATCCATCCTCGAGCTCATCCTCATCCTCATCCTCATCCTCGTCTTCCGCGGCCTCTGCCCCAGCCTCACCGCATGTCGCCAACAGTGGTGTCTCCTCCAGCACCAACACCACCACCAGCTTTAAGTTTGGCTTCACACCCGGAATTGGTGCGGCGCCCAAGCAGGATGCTGGCTTCCAGCAGCTGGTGGCAGCCCAAAAGACAGCCAGTTGGAATTGCGATGCGTGCTTGGCCCAGAACGACATGTCGCGCAACAAGTGCCTCTGTTGTGAGCAGCTAAAGCCCGGCAGCAGTCCCACCAGTACCACCACCACCACCACCGCCGCCAGCTTGAAGGTTCCTGGAGGCGGCAGCCTCAGTTCGGTGCCCAAGTTTAGCTTTGGATTTGCACCTCTTCAGCCGGCAAAGTCTGGCTTTGCCAAGGAGGAAACAAACACCACGACGACGGCCACATCAAGCACAGAGGAAACCGATGCAGCAGCTCCAGTTGTGACTGCGACTGCGGCTCCTCCGACTGCAGCTCTAAGCCAGACATTTGAATTTAGAGCGCCAACTACTTCAAGCACCGCCAGCTCAAGCAACGCCACTACCACAACCACCAGCAGCAGCAGCAGTACTCCGGTCCTAGCTGGCTTTAGCTTTGGTGCTCCAACTTCCTCCTCCTCCTCCTCCTCCTTCTCCGCATCCTCCTCCACGGTGTCCAGCTCCAGCGCCAACTCAATGCCCGCTGCCAAGCCCATGTTTAGCTTCTCGGGAACGGGAACCGCGGGCGCTGTGAGCAGCACCAGTAGCCAACTGCCGGCGCCCAAGACAACAGAGACTTTAAGCTTTGGCGGCAGCAACAATACCACAACGACAACCTCATCGACAGGCTTCTCCCTAAAGCCAGCAGCAACTGCAACACCAGCGCCAGTGACACCGCAACAGTTTGCTGCCATTATAGCAGCTGCTACGGTTCCTGCTCTCACACCAACTGCAACGGCAACGGCAACGGCAACGCCAGCTCCCGCTGCAAGCTTCAGCTTTGGCACTCAACCGAAAACCGTGTCAAGTCCTGCCGCCGCCGGTACCTACTTCTTTGGCCAGCCAGCGGCACCCGCCAACGCACCCACACCCGCAGTCAATGCCGGCTTGAGCTCTATTTTCGGATCAACAGCAGCGGCAAGCACCAGCAGCAGCTCGATTAGCAGCAATAGCAGCGTTGTCAGCAGTGCTGCCACCGTGGCGTCATCGAATCCATCGCTGTTTAGCTTTGGAGGAGCTGCCAAGAAAGCAGAGGAGCCGAAACCCTTTGCCTTTGGATCCGGCGGTTTGGGAGCGGCCACGACGACGACAATGCCTAGCTTTGGCTGGCCCAGCAATGGAGCCACGGGAATGAGCAGCAGCAGCAGCAGCAGCAGCAGCATCAGCACTGGCATCAATGCAGTAACCAGCACAGCGTCGGTGTCATCATCACAGAGTATTATGATGGCCCAGCCGCCGGTATTTGCCAGCAACAGTGGTATGTTTGGAGCGCCCAGCAGCATTACCAGCAGCAGCTCTCTCTTTGGTTCGACGGCCACAACAGCGGCAGCCACACCAGCGGCTGTTAACTTGGGCGGCGGCGGCGGCGGCAATGGAGGTCTTGCCACCGTCTTTGGGAATGTTGGCAATTCCCTTGTGGCTCCTGTGGCCACACCAGCTGCCACGCCAGCGGCAGCGGCCTCGGGGCCGTTGGCCAACATCTTTGCTGTGCCAGCTTCATCATCGTCATCATCATCATCGCTGTTTGGCAGTGTAGGAGGATTCGGACAAGGTGCTGCTGCAGTCACGAATCCGGGAGGATCGGCAAAGCCTGCATTTAACTTTGGCGGAGCAGTCGCTGCCACGGCAACGGTAAGTAATTGCATTTACTTGGTAGTTACAACCAGACTAAGGTATATTTTCCTGTGTGCCAGCAGTCCTCCGGTGCGCCATTCAACTTTGGGTCCAGCACGGCTGCAGCGCCCAAGCCAACGTTCAACTTTACGGGCTCGGTAACGGCCTCCACACCGCAGGCGGGCGCGTTTACCTTCACGGCCAATCCGACGGCTGCTCCCTTGACAGCCGGCGATGTAAGTACAAATGTTGATATGCACAAATATTGATGATGACAGGCACCTGAAGCAGTAACAGTAACAGTAACAGTACCAGTACCCTCCTGACCCCGACGAAATCCCACCTAAGCCACGTTCGTACGAGGTGATCGATGGGAGCGATGCAAGCAACGCAACACCTTCACACTTCCATCCATGCAAACTTGTTAACGGTTGTTGTAGTGTCTCCTAGCTTTCCGTCATATAATTCCTATTGATTTTACCGTCTTGCATGAACCACGAATCCGTTTTAGAGTTATAGCGATAGCGATGGCAGTCGATCAGTCCCCCTAACACCTATCCCCCTCCCCCGACTTTATTTACAATCTTACTACTTTATTACTTTTTATTATTTTCGTACGTATATTTATATTTATTTATAATTTTCTTCTTTCCTTTTCTTTTTATCTTTTTCCCCCTCGCAAAAACAACTCCCCCCAAAAAAACAATCGTGCGTGTTGTAAAATGTATTTTAATGTGTACTCTCTACCACGCAACTCTATAAATTTGTACTACCTGTACCTGTACCTGTACCTGCTCCCCCTTCCTGTACTGAAACCTCCCCTGTGGGCACGGGCACGACCAACTTTACTACCATCCATCCTACTACCACTATATTATGATTGCCACCACGAATTCGTTATGTTTATTGTTACGAATACCCGATATACCGAAAACCGAATACCGAAAATACCGAATGCCGAATACCGAATACCGAAAATACCGAATACCGAATCGTAAAGGCGGAACCAAACAACCAGCGTAGTATCTTTCGGTTTGGTGCACCATCAGTGGCGGCGGAAATGGGAGGATCGGTAGCGGGACCGAGTGGAGACGCATTCTCCTCCACCACCATTGCCACCACCACCACCTCCTCCTCCTTTGCATTCGGCGTTACGCCGCCGATGTTCAATTTTAACGCCGCAACGCCGCAAACACAGATGCAGGTAATGCGAATCCTTGGCCCCCCCCCTCAAAAAATATACCCAGAGAGTTGGTCGTCGACTCGAAATACGAATTACACGATATACCCGATTGCTAAAACGATATTGTGCCACTTGTAGCAATGATTACAAAGCGTGTCACAGAAATTTCTGTAGTCAAAGCTACAAATAGTATTTCAAGAGAAATTTATAAACTTGTTTCGTGATCTTTGTGGTATTTTCCCTAAATTAAATTGTATTTTGTATTTGGTATAGAAATTTCTGTGGCACCCTTCTCCTTGCCTATAAAATAATATTGTGCTTTGTCATGCTCCATTAACCCCTATAAACATTATCTTGAATACTAACCCAACCGTAGGCTTTGATCGTACGGTATTTGCATGCTTTTGTAGCTGTAGATCGTAGATCGTAGATCGTAAATCGTAGATATTCCTGCTTATGTACGTTTGTAGTATCTCTAGGTGCCAGTGCTTGTCAAACTTCAACTCTGACTTCCAATACAGTTTTGCATGGTGTATTTTGACGAGCACACCACCGACCCTCCCCGCCCCCCCCACACACACACACAACACAGACACACGACACCCACGCCCATGCGCGCCTTAATAAAAATTCCAATTTTGACACTACGAGCTTACGTAGCAGCTTCCGTTACGTTCATCCTTGCGTTTCATTCAGCATTCGATCAAACAGAAGAATATCTCTGTGTAAATAACCTATAAACCGCACAAAAACACCTACATACAAACTACCAACCAACACCATCATCATCGTGAACCTTCAAAAAGAAATATATTTAAAAAAAACAGCTTATGAAATTACCATTGCAAAGATAAATCAAAGGAAAACAAACCAAAAAATATTTTTTTTGCAGTCCACACCGAATGCCAATGCACCGTTCCAATTTGGCGGTGCCCCAGCCCCAGCCAATATATTTGCGTAAGTAAGACAGGGATGGCCACAGAGACACACACCGGGCGTCTGCGTGCGAACGAGATAGCAGTCAGCGAGGATCCACTCTCGTTATTTTTTTTTTTTTTTTTTGTAGGGGAGAATCCTTTCTTCCCTTTTCTCTTCCACATTGAATTGGCCGAATTCAAACACAGACACACACACATACTACACTAACACAAGCAATACAATTGCATCTATTAACCCGTTATAATTGTGTTTATTACAATTAACTAATATTTAAGGCATTAACTGTTTGTTTTTATGTTTGTTTACTTTTGTCTTCGTTTTGTCCCCCAAACACAATGATTTCAAATTCAACATCATATTTACATGAACATAAAAAGCGTTTTGATTATTATATTATGTTGCAAATTTGTGAAAAGGAAATATTTCAGCATAAACAGATGCAAGTTAATAAGAAATAATAACTTGAATATGCAGAAAAAGGCTTAAATCTCTAAAGCAAATTTTAACAAAATATAAAAAACGATTCCACTGTCACTCGGTGGGCGGCAGTCACACACACACACACACACCTCGAAAACACTACACTGGAAGTTGAAGAGCCTTCCATTCAACATTAATGTATTCCAGGTCGTGGTCCGTGTTCCATTTGGAAGTGGCAGTGTCACAAATTCCCTTCATTTCCCATTTCCAACAGTTTTGTGCTTGCACTTTCCATTCGTTCATTTTATGTTTATTATGTTCATGATTTCTGTGTGTGTGTGTTGTCTGATGGCCAAACGATTTGGGAAACCAAAGGAGTAGATAGAGCTAGAGTGTCCACTCGTCCGCCCGCCGCAGAAGACGTCTTCTCTCACGACCACTCGACCACTCGAGATGTGTTGGCCAGAAGCAGACGACTATGATTAACAATTGATTCCCACTATCCACAGCTTCAATCAGCCAGCTGGCCAGTCGGCCCAAAATTCGCAGATTCGACGCAAGGTGAGGACACCTATGCGCCGCCTGCCGCCCCGGTAGAAATGGCATCGCAATCGGCCGCCAAGATAGCTGCTGTTCAGGCCGCCATAAGATTAGGAATGCTGCCGATGGCGATGGAGCAGACGGGGGAGCAACGGTTGCAGCTGCTGGAGTTGGAGCGTCGCAAAAAGCAGAGGCTGATGAGCAAGTATCACTATGTTCGTGGAGCAACAAACAAGACACAAGAAGCAGCAGTAGCAGCAGTCCAAACAGCAGTAGCACTACCTCCTCCTCCTACCTTTCCCTTTATGAACACCAGAAGCAGCAGCAGCAGCAGAGGCAAACAAAGAATGTACTGGCAGGACAACAATGGAGCGGCATCGAACGCCCCAGCAGCAGCTACTACTACTGGAGCTGCTGATCCAGGGGATGTGCGCAGCAGTCGCTTCAAGTATGTGCGTAAGGCGACGAGGGGAAGGCGCGCCTCAACTGACTGAAACACACACAAGAAAAGAGGAGAGAGGAGCCTCGATGATATATAGTAAACGACACTTGACTGGGCCACACACAAGGAGCAGAGTAGCAGAATAGACACAGCGCCACCGGAAAAGGAAGATGCATGATGCGGATACACACACACACACACACACATATATATAGTCTATAAATTTTCAGCGTTTATGTTTAAATAATGAATATATTATAAATGTTTAAACCATTATATTATATTATTATTATTATTTTTTTTTTGTTGATTCTAAA